>CATIWR010082039.1:0-27325 GCA_949677035.1 Omphalea diandra
TATATATATATATATATATATAAAACTTTATTTCTAAACAAATATTACAACAAAATGGACAGTTGTATTAACCAAACCTATACCCTTCACTTTTGTAAACCAAAAAGTAAAATGACTCCTTAAGGAAAATAAATCCACCCTAAGTGATGTATGGATTTGACTAAAGAATATAATGAAAGATGTGCAAAAATGAGTGATTTATCAATTTGACTTTTAGAAAATATATTTTTTTGCCTTATATATTCCATCATAAAAAATTAGTTGAAGAAGTTTTGAGTTGAACATTGAATCGTGGGAATGATTTTAAGTGGCAAAATCAAAGTTATAGGCTTTAATATTAGTAAGCCATAAGTTCATATGTTATGAAAGAAATTTACCTCCAAAAAAATAAAATTCAAAGAAATTATTAGATGCTCTACTGGATATGAATTTAACATTCACATATTTTGTTTGGTCAATAATTTTTTTTAGATGATGTAGAGAGAATGATTTTTAACTATAAAAATATATATTCCTTTTAATAAATTTGAATATGAAATATTTATATTTATGACGTCACCCTCTACCATCAAAGGCAAGGGATCATTTGCTTTTGATCAATAATTTAACATTCACATATGAGAATTTACTAAATATAAGATTCACATCAACCTACAATGGGACTGAATAGATTTGGGGCCTATCTAATGATATTTTATTTTTAACACTCATTATCAATCGTTGTCAGTTAATTACGGTTGTTAGAAATGAATAAGATTCATAATTTTTATTTTTAATGTATTTTTATATTAAATATTAAATAATATAAATATAAATATTTATAATCTAAATTTTATTATAATCCTATAAATAAAAAATTAATATTTTTTATAATATATTTTAAACATTATTTTAATATGTTACTTAAAAAATATCTTTGCTTAAAATGTTTGTTTCCCGTGAAACAAACGGAATAAATATAAGATTTACATCAACATACTACGGAGCCGGATATATTTAGTCTGTCCGCAACTCAAATCCCACTACCGGTTCTCTTATAAGGGCAGCCGCAGGGTAGGGTTTTGCCTGCGGTTTGTTAGATTAGAGGAAGACTCTTTGTTCTTGTCATCCACGACAAAGCTACTATGCCTACTGTGAACGTGGTCAGAGATCGTCTCTTCGCCGCTCTAGGCAGAACTTACAGTAATCTGTTCTCTTTGTCTATTTAAAATGCTAGTCCACAGAATCACTTGTTTTCTTGAACTGCATTTAATTGTGTGTTTTGAGTTTGTTTGTTGAATTGTAGCTCAGGAAGAGTTTGAGGATCTCTGCTTCAGGTTTGGCATCGAGCTCGATGATGTGGTAAGTGATGCATTTTCTATTTCTTTTTATCTGTGAAGTAATGGAATCTTAAGCTATTACTTCAGTATTTTGATTAAGAAAGGGGTGAATTCTTTGCCTTGCATGTGTATCAGACGACTGATGAAGCCATGAGTAGAAAAGAGAGGCATGAAGATGGACAAGTAAATGATGGTGAAGAAATTATTTATAAAATTGAAGTTCCTGCTAACAGGTATTTAGTTGATCGTGTGATGGACATATTTTCTAAGTTTTGTGCTTGTGGTTTAAGTTTTGGGTTTTATATGTCTATATAGGAGAAAGGCAATGGGGATTACCTTTGATTTAATTACATTTTTCCTTTATTTTAAAAAAACTGTGCAATAAACACTTTACGCTCAAAAAGGACCTCACCTAATTCTTTTTCCCTTTCCCTTTGTTACATGCAATGCCTTATAACAGTGGACTTCTTTAAATTTTGAAAAGTAATTCTTTTCATGGAAATGAAAGGCAAAAAATACTGAACATTGAATTGTTGGGTATTCTATGAAAATGGATAGAAAAGAGCTTTAATAGTTGTGTTCTTTCATCTATTGCTCAGATATGATTTACTTTGCCTTGAGGGGCTAGCTCAAGCCCTTCGCATTTTCAATAAGCAGGATGAGATACCTACATATACCCTTGCCAAAATTAACAAGGAATCAATGCATAAGATTCATGTTAAACCTGAGGTATTTGTTTAAGACGCATGTTTCTATATGACTATGGCTAACACATCATTTCAATTTATTTTCGTTGGTTCTGAGAATTTTTTCTTTGCTGTAGACATCATCCATTCGACCATATGTTGTTTGTGCTGTTTTGAGAAATATTACATTTGATGAAGCACGTTACAACAGCTTCATTGATCTCCAAGACAAGCTTCATCAGAACATTTGTAGGTAGTACTCTAACTTGAATGCTGTTTTGCTGTCACTTGAAGAGCCCTCAAGTGCATGTAATTTTTCCTCTATTGTAATGTTGAAATCCCATTCATTCTTTAGGCGAAGAACGTTAGTTGCAATTGGGACTCATGACTTGGACACATTACAAGGTCCTTTCAGTTATGAGGTGAGTTGGTACAATTCTTAGTTCACTTTTTATACACTAAGCATACACATACTGTAATTTTTGGTGATGTGATGCCAAAGTAGGAGGACCATGGTTATACGTTGATGCTTTAGATATCTGCACCTTTTGAGAAGGAAGCTTCAGCCTAACATGAAGTCTTAAGGGCCATTATAGTTAATCATTAGGCATACAATGGTCATGATGATAATACTATAAATAAAACAATGTTTTTGGTATTGTTCTTTCTATTTGTGCAATTATACTCTAAAAGCAGCATTTGATATTTTATCTTGCTTATTTTCAGGCTTTGCCTCCTCAAGACATAAATTTTGTCCCATTAAAGCAGGTCAGTAATTCATTCTTATTTACATTATCTGTACTACAATAAGTTCTTGTGCTACAAGAATGTGGGTGGAACTTAGTTTTGTCAGGATGGGGTTGAACTAGAGAGATGTGAACAGCCACTTAACCTTTGTCGTCATTGTTGTTATTGGTTTTAATTGCTATTAATCTTTATAAATCTTAGTCTGTGTGCCATTGGCAGCCGCTAGACTATGGGATAACTAAGAAATGCTGTTTGTTGTCTCTCATGAGTCATCCAAATTGTTTTTACACAGCATAATAGCTAGCTGAAAGTGCATGAATTTGCAATGCAACATCTGCATGAGAAAATGTTGTTTTATCCCCATTTTGTCAAATTTGAGCTTCTTCTTTAATAGAGCCATGCCCTATATTTTTCATTGTCATCTGCTTTGTGCATTATTCTTATTGTTGCAAGATTAGTGTTTGATTAATCTAATTTTGATTTGTTATATGTTTGGTCTTGTTTAGGTCAAAAACTACAGAGCCGATGAGCTGTTGGAGTTTTACCGGGTGAGCTGACTCCAAGGCATTTGCAATTCTGTTTTTCACTGTCTATCAGAATTTTTTCAATTCCTAACATTTAACTTGCATTTTTTTCTTCTTAAAAATATTATTATATTGTTAGTTTGATTGGAATCTAAATTACCTTTCACATTTGTCTGACATTGAATATTTGGTGATTTCAGGAGCATGATTTGAAGCTGAAGAAGTTTTTGCATATAATTGAAAACTCGCCAGTGTTCCCTGTCATATATGACAGTAACAGGTATAAGCAAGGTTTCTTAGTAAATCTTGTCTTTATGAAGTTTTTGACATTTCTTTCCGTATTTAGTCTTTGATTTTGTATGAGTGACATTCTTCTCTCACTATCATGATCACTCATTCAGAATATGATTTAGAGTTTTGCAGTAAAAGATGCTTGATTTCATTTACATTCTTCTTCCTTGTGGATTTTTTCCATATGGCTGTGTGGTAGTAGATTGCACTTGACTTTCTTCACCTGGCAAAAAAAAAAAAAAAAAAAGGAAAATGGAAAAGAAAACATCATAGTTGTGACTGTAACGCCATCTCTGATTAATGAAGTTCCACATTTTCTAAATAATTTAATCAGCAGTAACCATAGTTGTTTCATGTCAAAGAAGTTTTCACAGTTTTTAAATAATTTTATTTTCCTTCTGCAGGACCGTTTTATCTCTGCCCCCAGTTATTAATGGTGCTCATTCAGCTATCACTTTGAAGACTAGGAATGTTTTCATTGAATGTACAGCCACTGATCTGACAAAGGCTAAGATTGTTTTGAACACAATGGTATATAAATTAAATGTTCTGATTGCTTTTGCTTTCTCGTTCGTAGTTCTCACTTAATGGTGCTTTCAATTAGTGGTTTCCCTTTTCATTTCTTAGGTCACGACTTTTTCAGCTTATTGTAAAAGAAAATTTGAAGTGGAACCAGTTGCAGTGATATATTCTGATGGGAATTCGTATGTATATCCTGACTTATCTGTCTATGATATGGAAGTTCCACTATCATACATTTCTGGCTCAATTGGAGTCTCGTTGAAGGCAGAAGAGGTATTGAAATTCTTTTTCCGCTTATACTCTCCTCACCACTTTAGTTAATGTGTATGCATGTGTGCCCATAAATTTAAATAAAGCATGAAATATCCCGTGTTAGATGAGCATTATATTTGATTAATCTATTTGCTGGAAGTATACTGATAATGCTTCTGGTCATAGCCTGGCTTGAATCTGATATGTGATGATGAGGTTAAGCTTTTTCTATTTTATCTAGCAAGGATTCTCCTATATTGTTCATATATTCTTCAAAACTTGCAATGCACATTTTTTTTTAATTCCCTTGCACATTGGAAATTGGCCTACATGGGAAAGTTTTGAGAATTAAGATTGGTGACTGTGTCATGGTACCCTTGCATTTGGTGTCTCTCATAATGGTGACTGATATTTCAACTTTTTGTATCCTTTTATTGATTGAGAATCAATATACAAAAGGCTGATGCAATGGTGTTTGAATCAAAACTCAATTTAGAACATATATTTGGACAATAATCTAACTAGGGCAGCCAGAAGGTATCTGACTGTCCATTCTGTTAAAAGTTGTCAATATCATATGGAAACTGCCTTTGAGGGGTAGTCATATAAAATGGTTTAAGAATGTAGAACAGAGATCAAAGAAGGAACTCTTGGGGTGTACTTTGATGCTGTCAGTCTAATGAAAAGAGAAAGAAATAGAGGAAAACTCAGTTGAGATTGCAATTTGTGACTCTACATGTTGTCTACTTGTTTTTGCACTTGTTATATTTTAGTGCACAGCTTTCTTTATATCTATGCATTAGCTACTTTTGTGTGTATCATGGCATTTAATGATTAGACATTTTATTTTTTATGCCCACAGAACTAAATTTAAAACAACCATTGGTTTATGAATTTTGTTTTTCTGTTTTTATCCCTTAGGTCACCAGTTTGTTAAATCAGATGCAATTGCATGCTGAGCAGTCTGCATCAGGTGCTGACAAATGCAATTTCAAAGTATCTGTGCCTCCAACCAGAAGTGATGTTCTTCATGCATGTGATGTTATGGAGGTAGTAATGGTTATAGTTAAAATCACCTGGTTATTATTACCTTAGGACAGAATTTTGTGGAGCATATTTGTGTTGCTAATGTTATGTTATTTTATTTTTTAGGATGTTGCAATTGCGTATGGGTATAATAATATTCCAAAGAGAAAGCTACCATCACTAAACCCACTAGCCTTGAATCAGCTTGAAGATCTTATAAGAGTGGAGGTACCAGAAGGATCACCTCTCTCTACCAATCCTCTCTTTTGCTTTACTTTATTGTCTGAAATCACTATTCTTTTAATTTATTTTTCTAGGGTTTTCTTGTTTGAGTATTATTGTTATTATTAATTATTATTATTTCAATTGTGCTTTTATAGGTTGCAATGAATGGGTTTACAGAGGTTTTGACATGGATTTTATGCTCTTATCTGGAGACTTTTTCCCTGTTAAATCAAAAAGATGATGGATCAACTGCTGTGATTGTGGGGAATCCTCGTTCATCTGATTTTGAGGTTTGTTTGTCCCATTATTTGTTTACCAGCATATTTTGTTTAAAAATATAGTGATAATGAACACTTCGAAAGTGAGAAGATATGTTCTACTGGAGTGTTAAACACAATCCACTGTAATGTGGTATACTTATAACAATTCTTCTTGGAACATATTTTTGTTTTGTTTTTCTCCAACAACAGGTTTCAACCATTGCTCAGATTGTTGGGAAGATAAACTGTTATCATATAATGAAACTATTTCTCTTTAACTTGATATCCTGAGTATGATTAACACTTGAAAATATTTTCTTTCTGTGCATTGAGTTTGTTAGCTGAATTTTTTTAAAAATATTTTGATTCAAAATATGAAAATATAAGATAAAATTGTTCTACATTTGAACACTTAGATGTTATAAATCATAGACTATCTGTCTTTTTAACCTTTATTTTTGAATTTCATCATGCAAAAGGTTTCACAAGGACATGCCAAGATCTCTGTTAGCAGAACGGACTTGGGTTTTATTACTCATTTCAAATTTTGATTTTGCCTTCCTTTGCATAGGTTGTTCGAACCAGCTTAATGCCTGGTGCTTTGAAAATAATTGGACATAATAAAGACCACCCAAAGCCAATAAAGGTATTCATTTCTGGTTTTCTAATAGAATTTATAGCGAGAAGGCTCCTTTCTCCCCTCATGATGATAGTTTTCTGTTTGTTGTTTATATGTGGCATAGTGAATATGCGGGTAACTTCATATTTGAAATTGGTGATAGATTTTTGAAGTGGGTGATATCGTACAGCTGGATGAGAGTACAGATGTTGGTGCAGTAAATCGTCGCCTACTTGCGGCTCTATATTGTGGCACTAACTCAGGATTTGAGGTATAGTTGTTTTCAAGGATTTTCTGTTTGAGAGGAAATGATCAATGATAATGAAGTAATTTTTTTATTTTCTGTTTTTGTATTTGATTAACTAGTAATGCATCAATTTGTTTCTGGCGTGCATTTTGAATGATATTTTAGAGCCTTTGGAAGTGGTAAATGTATGGGTAAGGGAGGATGACATAGTGTTGAGCTTTAGATCTCGTGAACATGAGTAAAATGAATGATGAATTTAACAAAGGTATCCATGTTGGAATAAGGGACAAAGACTGTCAAAGCAAATGATAACTTTTCATATCAAATTCATAGTGGTCTAATTTTGATTTGGCTTCATTCTTGTTTATAATAAGTCTACAGAGGAGCAATTAGGTCATCGTTGTCACACTTTTGGGAGACTTAGGATAGAAAAACTCTACACCAGACTTCAGAAGCATCCTTCATGCACACTCATAATTGTCAAATGAAGATTCTAATCAAGAACTGAGACTTCCATTTTGTTAATCGATGATTGAATTGAATCATATTTTCTTCAAAAGTAATAAAAAATAATATACATTAAAAAATTCAAAATATAACATATGGAATGCTAGAAAATGTGTCAAATAATCAAAGAGTGGTGCCTTCTTACTCTAATGAATATAAAGTAAACTTTATGAAACGATAAAATAATGTAAAAAGGATAAAATGGACCATTGTAGATTGCCAAATAGGTTTACAACGCTTTTTGGCTAACATAGAAGAAAATTAAAATTGATAGAGAAGGAAGGGAATAGGAAAAAGGATGATAATGCTAGGAAAGTCTACTATTAGCTTGGGAGACCACTTCAGTATTGAAAAAGAGTTTGTCTTTACTTTTTAAGTAAGTGAAATCATAATTGTTAAAGGTGCAGTGCACCAAGTGACAACCTTTGTGCCTTAAAAAGCCAAAGGCAGACGCTGTCACAAAGATGCGCTTTGGACCTCAGTTGAGGTGCTTCAAAGGCACACCTTTGTGATATTCTTTAAATATTTTTTATTTTTTTTTTTGTTTTAAGTGTAGATAAATCTGAATCATTGATTAAAAATTAAAAAGAACTTTTGGTAGACTTTGCTACACCTAATTATTTCAAGAAAAAATAAAAAGAAAGAAAAAGTTAGGGCAAACAAACAAGATTTGCTCTAGCCTCCTACAATCACACGGTCTGAGCTTGATGATGATTGACTAATTGTGTTTTGCTTCGATAATTCATAATTGACAATTGTTAGAACTATATATGTAGTATTATTAGTAAGTTTAGAATCTGTGTGTTTAGAATTTCATGTTTTTAGTAAGCTTAGGAGTCTTGTGTGTTTAGGATTTAAAACTTTTATTAAATTTTATTTTTCCTTGTATGTGTTTTTTTTTTTGTTGTTATGATTTATCTGTTTTGAGAATTAACAGTTAAAATATTTTGTGACCTTGGAAGCAGTCTAATAATAAAGTTTATAAATTTTTTTAATTTTTATTTTTGTGCCTCATGTTAGGCACACCCTTGCTTCTTACGCTTAGATTTTAGGACCCCTTATCCCCTTGCACCTTTAATAACCATGAGTGAAATGTCAAAAAGTTCAAACTATATGGATTAGACTTTAGAGGATTTCTTGATACTGAAATCAAGGTTGAATTTTAAATTTTAGCCTATTGAGCCCTATGGACCCACAAGGAAAGAATTGGTCTAATCGTACTATTCATATCGTGATTCACTATTGATTCACACGAACTGGTATTGATTCAGGGATATTTGCAATTCAGCCCATAGAGTCAAATTAATAAAAATTGAATCAAATGTATGATTTCTAACAACTATGTGAACACATAAATTCTTTTTCTTTGGTTTTACTTTTTCTGTGCAAGGTTTTGCAACCAATCTTGACGAGGCTGGGGAACTAGGAATTGGCCAATACCTAATAACATGCTTGTGAGTCGGTTAGAAAGAGTTCAAGGATGTAATTTGAATGGACGTTAACATTCTAACCTCATGCAACAGTTGTTTTGAAATGTAAATGGTAGTTAATGGAGGTTAGATATTTACATCTGCTAATATTGAAATTGCTATTTTTCTTGACTCTCAAATTGGGGGATTAAAGTGTGGAATGTAAAGTTCTTATTTCTTTTAAAGATCCTAAGTAAGGTCAATTTACTTTGATCTACATTTTATTCGATGCCTTTCTGTTACCTTCATTAACTTTGCATTCCTTTTAAATATTCTCTGGCAATGCATTAGTCTACCTCAGAGTTTGTAGTTTCCATTGATCAACCACTTTATGTAGCAAATTCATTTAAAGGGTTCTGTACTATTATGGCTCCCTTAACAGATTGTTTAATGAAAGGGGAGTTTCAATAGACTACTGCAGTTGCCACGGCTTTTGATTTAGAACCATTGTGGCTCCCTCATTTTGCAAATGTATTTGTTTTTAAATGAATATAATGCCTTTTCTTTTACTAGAGCCTCAAACAGATGTATTAATGATTGATAATCAAGAAATTAAGTATTAAATAATCCGTGCACTGTTTTTTTTTTTGGGGGGGGAGGGGGGGTGTTAAGAATTGAGTACAAATTACAGGTGTGCTACTGGGGTGGGTGGCCAAGAATGTCCAGATTCTTATGCTCTTTTTACTCATCAATATTTTATGTCTAAATGAAGTCATTTGCCTGCTGTTTTGTAAGGAATTGCTGAAGATAAAGACATGACATTTTAACCTTATTTGCAGTTGATTCATTCCTTGGTGGACAGAGTTATGGAAGTGATGGGAACTCCTTTTGTACCAGTTGGTGACAGTACAGGGTATTACATTAACTGTTCTTATGTAAGTATTTTGCTGTGTTGTAGTTACTTCAATGTAATTCTGGAGTTTTCCGGTACCATTTTGTCAAAACCTTGATATTTGGTGAAGGCACCAGAGTTTCTTCCAGGTAGACAAGCAAGCATTATTTACAAGGGGAAGCACATTGGCATTTTTGGTATCGTGCATCCTGAGGTATTTCATTGTGTATAAAATCTATTCAACAACTGGACCTATGCATGTTGTAATTTATATGAATGCATTGCAAATATGTGGGACCTCTTTGTCTTTCTGTCTATCTCTCATATTTTAAGTTTCAACTTTCAAATTTCTATATATTATCCTTATTCATCCAGATCAAACGAATTTGTGCTTCCAGAGTGTTTATTATTATTTTTTTAATTTTTATATGTTTGAGACCTGTGCTTCTAGAGTTTAAGCTATATCCTTCTGGTTAATGTTCATTGCCCTAAGGTTTTGAACAACTTTGACGTTCAAGACCCATGCTCTTTCTTGGAACTGGACATTCAAAGTTTCTTATAGGGTTCACTCTGCAATCAAATGTAAGTTAAGCTGTTTTATAACCCCTCCCACCCTCTCTCTCTCTCTCTCTCTATATATATATATATATATATATATTGTTTTTCTTAGGGTAAAGAATTTGACTTGTTGATCACGCAGGTGTATTAGCATTATTACATGCCTCACTTCATTGGTTTGCTAGGAGAAATGATTTCTTTTCAGAATTGATATTTGCAAGAGAATTTATTGGTCAGCTTAGGCGAAGTACCTGTTCCCTTTTATGAAGTTAATCCCATCCAAATTGCACTCAGTTTTGCTTAGAATTCTAGCAATCTAAAATGTACCCATTCTCACTATAATTTCTTTTCTATTCTTAGTTCGGCTTTGCCAGTATATGTTGTGTGACAATATATATATATATGATGAAAAATAATTGATTAGTTCCTTTGGTGAATGGCGGTGTAAAAATCATATTTGCAGTAGCACAAAAATTGTGGGAGAAAAGCAAGCCAAAGCAAGTGGATCTGAATTTAATTTTTTATGGGAATCCCTCGGGCTTTTATTTATTTATTTATTGTAAGGTGCAAAATCTTGAATTTGATGGTGGAAGCCGGGAAAGCCAAACTCAATAAATCCTAATATTAATGAATAAATGTCACCAATTGTACTTGAACGCAGTTGTCCTAAATAAAAGAGCAGTGAAGGAAAATTAGTACACTGACGATCCTTTCACCATTTTAGTCCTTGTCATCTCGTTAGATTGCTAAAAAGGATGCTAATTATGCAAAATGTAGTTAGCATGCTTGTCACGTGTCCAATCTATGCACTTGCTTTAATTAAACTAGGCGGGCGCGCTTGAGTATCAAAAATCAATGAGCACTTGCTCTCTCTCTCTTTGTAAAGCTCAGTCTGTCTTTTGTCTTTTGTCAATGATCCTTTTCTTCTTTTTTTTTTCCCCTCTTTGTTGATAGAAAGAATCATTCTCACTTTTTAATACAGCAGAAGTATTCACACTTTTTCTCTTTTTTTGAACCCTAAAATCTTGGGCGGAAAAAGATCCTGCTTAAGGAATAGAAAATAAATTTATAAAATAGAAAAGTATTGTATGATTGAGAGCTGGAGGCATTTACAAAGTTATGGAAACACCACCTACTATTATTACACCATCTACAAACACTTCATTCTCTTCACAAACCACTCCTACAGTAGCCTCTTGCTATTACCAGCCCACCACCACTTATCTTTAAAAGATCATCTTCTTTTAAGATATATTACCTATATGAGTTAAGTTACATCTCAGATGATCAAAAAATACAAGACACCAATATCTCTTTCCTCAATCTTTATGATGCCTTCTAGAAGAATAAGAATCATGGGCACGATTAATCAAGACTTTGATAAGGCAGTCTCCAAAAGCCATCAATGAGTATGTCTAATCCTTCAGTTTTGATCAATGTCTTATCCAAGCTACTGGTGAATAGTAGTTTATTTGGTCGGAAATTCTCCCAGAATTCATACAACAATGGATGAGTCAGGGTTACACCCAGATCCACTTTGGAACAAAAAGATTAGCAGTAAGCTATCATAGTAGAAAAGGTTTGCCTGTGTTTGCTAGGATTGCTTTACTTGATAACATATATTTGGAATACCAACATGCTGTCATAGAGATAGTAGAAACATCTCTAAACATTGGATCGACGATGTTTACCTTCTATGCCAATTTCAACCTGTCTCTGAGGGATCCACATATTTTGAGTGTACTAAAAGTACAAATACAGATCACCGGTGCTCTACAAGTAGCCACAACTACAATAACTACTCTCTATTATCAAATGATCTACAAAATTCAGAATCATGCAATAGATCTTTTACTTCCCCATCAAAATTATGCGTTGCTTATAGTGGTTGAAACTCAAAATGCTCTTACTTGCATTCACATCCCTAGACAGATCTCCAGAAATGAATTGATCAAACTTCATCTAGAAAAATTAATCACTAGTTACGAAAAGATGCATGAAATACTCAACCCATCCAGTCTACTGAATGGGTCTACTACATAAGGTAGAGACCATATTTGAAAGGTCTTTCTCCTCTACCACAAATTCAATAATCTTCTCTACACAATTCATGATGAGCCCTTATGAATTAGAAATTGACATGCCAATTGTCCACTTTATGGCTAATGGAATTCCAGTGTATCCCTTTGAAAGAGATGGACACTGTTTATTTGATACTTGTTACTTTCCGTATTGTCTCTTTGATTGGGAAGATGATAAGGACCAGAAGGGATAAGGAAGAAAAAAGGAAAATGTTTTAAGGAGAACCTAAGAAAGAGATATGAAGATGGAGACCTATTCGTTGGCCTGCTGGGAGAACTGCTAGGAAAGTATGATTATTTTGTCAACTATGGTCCAAATCCAAAGATATATCCACCACCAGCAAACAATCCTAAACCTTTAACAGAACCCAAAAGACCATTACCCTGCTATAAACAGGCTCTCAAATGGATAAAGAAGGAACCCAATCCTTCTTTATCGACCTGTCCTCAATTGTTACCCCTAAATATGCATGTACCAACAACCATTCTCTAATGATGATTTTCCCTCGCTACCAAACCAAACTAATCTCAACACCAAATCCAGACCATAACAAATATAAAAAATCCATCTGGGATAGATTCAAAGGGTCAACCTTTGAGCATCACTCCTGCAGAAGCTAGTTTGAATTGACAGTCTAACAATGCTCAGGTATAGAACAAACTTCTTAAAAATATATAATCCAAGGTGGTCCAAGTCTCGATGCAAGTCCAACAGATTAATCATAACTTGCAAATCATTAAAAAGATGTTTATGAGCTGATGATAAGACTTCAAGTTCAAATTAAAGAAAAGCATAAAGAGGTAATGCAAATAGTAGATCAAAGAGCTCAAACTGATAAGATAAGGAGAAAGCCGGTTGAGATCCATAAGCTTAAGGACCAACTAGAGAGAATTGAGAAAGATTTCAAAACCTTATAGTCGACCTTCCTAAAACATACCTCATGATCCCTTTGAAATCCATATATCTCCATCCTATGCCTTAAAACCTCCCATAATCCATACTCCAACAATCACAAAACTTGAACATCTTGGACTCTTTACTGATCTCTTCTTTAAAAAATTAAGGTCAGAAAAATTTCCAACAAATCCTGAACCAAAAAGAACCCAAAACACTTCCATGCATACAACCTCATCAATAAAATCTATTGAAAAACCATCACATAAGAAAGACAATACACCAGAAGCCCAAATGATGAAACTAATTGTCTCTTATCTAGACAAAACTACCACTTCAATCCCATCTTTCTCAATGGTTAACTCCCAAACTGGAGAATTTTCCTCTCAGTCTTTTGAGTTAGATTCTCTAGAAGAGGAGGATGTTGAGTCATCAGAAGAAGAATAAGAAGGAGAAGAAGAAGTTTCGGTCCAATTTATGGCAGATCCCTAAACAGGGGAGTCCATTACTAATCCTCCTTACATTATTGATCCTTCTGATGAAAATATGGACGCCACTTCTTTTTTTCCAAATAGGACACCTCATTTCAATAGTGGAGGACCTTGATTTTCTTTGGACAATATTAGCCTAGAATTCTGTAAGGATAAATTTCAAAAGTTCAGGGCTTGAATTGATTCTCAGATGAAAAAGTCAGGAGCTATTTTGAGAATAGTATTAGAAGAGTTCGTGACGAGACTAACTGGGAGAATGCAAGATTGGTACATGGCTTGCGATGAATATTCAAAATTGAGATTAGTGCAAAGCCTAGGAGCTTCAGATGTTTTGGGAATGTTTTATAGTGAGTTTGTTGAAAAGTCATAGGATTTCACTGATATTACTTAGAACAAGTTCTTTAACGTGAAGTGTTGTTCTTTGTTAAAAAAGGATTTAGACCTTTATTATCAGAGAATGTCAAAAAGATATTGTTAGTTAGGAGAATGGGCGAATCCTGACCTAAAACAGGCTTTCACAACTTCACTCCCAAAATTATTAGCCTTATCTATGCAACAGATCATCCAGCAAAAGAAAAATCTATCAATGATCTAACCTTTGGAGAAATGTATTAGCTTATGATCCAAGGCCTATAAAGACTTTGTGATCAGAGGAAGGTCATTCATCAAATGCTTGATAGATAGAAAAATCCTTCACTTTAGAAGTCGTGCAAAAAGTCAGACTTGCTTATCAAATGGAATGGTGATGAGAAAAACTATTTCTATCCTTAAAAAAAAAAAAGAAACATTACTTCAAGATGAAAAGGCCTAAAGGGTCATCCATAAGGAAAAAAATGGAGATTCTTTAAAAGGAAGAAATATAGAGGAAAAAGCAAAATAAATAGGTGCTATCTATGCAGAAGAAAGGAACATTTTGTAAAAAATTGTCCTAATAAGTCCAAACAGACAACTAAAACGATAGAATAGATACAAATTTCTATAGCTATAGATTTGGATGATATAGATGTTAAATCTCTATTTTCATAGAAGAAGAAGCATTAGCAGATACAATCTTTGCTATTAAAGATTGTTAATGCTTAGATGAAGAACCAAAACATTGTGGACACTTTCATTCAATGCCTCTTTGTAATGCCATGATTCCTCTCTCAAGTTATCCCATAGGGATACCGGGACAATTAAAGATCGAGGAGTCATATCTAATCCCTCTGGCATTTATTCACATCTTACCAGAAAAATTCTAAAAGCCTATTAAGGTCGTGGCCTTCATTGATACAGGAGCTCATCTTTCTAAGCTCAACCCAAAAGTCCTTCCTTCAAGGTTTTTGAAGCACTATAAGAAATACTTCAGGGCCGTAAATGGATAAATTTTTCATACAAGTCTGATAACAATAAAGCCTATTAATATTCAATTCTTTCCTGGTTGTCGAGTCCATACAAAAGCTTCTTGGATTATCCTTACCAAATAAAGACCTTGTTGCATTTGATCTCTACTGGAAGTTGCCTAAGATTAGAGTTTTATCCAAGGGCCTCAAGTTTAAAAACTGCTTCCAACCCTATATCACAAATAATTCACTGTTCCAAGTCTAAACACTTTCAACCTAAATTTCCCTAGGCTTTTCAAACATTTACTAAGACCGCAAGGTCCATTGTTGTGTAGATATCTATACAGAATTCTTGTCCAAACACCCAAAACCTTTATAGGCTTGCCCATACTTTTTCATTAGCCTACCTTTTAAAATGAATGAGGATATCAACCAAATAAAAGCAACCCATCCAGGAATGAGTCCTGAAGATCTAACCTTAGCCTACCAGGAATGTTCTCAATTGTTAGCCTAAAAGATCGTTGAACCTACCAACTCTGATTGGGCTTATCAGACATTTTATGTTAACAAGAGATCTGAGCAGGTTCAACGGAAAAAGAGACTTGTCATAGACTATCAACCTTTAAATCATTTTTTAAAAGATGATAAGTTTCTTCTTCTGAAGATTTCCTCATTGTTTATCCATCTGTCACAGGGAAAGTATTTTTCAAAGTTTGATCTAAAAGCATGATTCTGGTAGCTGGGAATCAAGCCAGAAGATTGTCCAAAAATTGTATTCTATATTCCCAACAGATATTACCAGTGGACAGTAATGCCATTTGGCCACAAGGTGATTCCATCACTTTTCCAAAAGGCAATGATCTAGATATACGAGTCTATTCTCCACAATGCCTTGATATATGTTGATGATGTACTACACTTTTCAAAAAATAAAGATTCCTACCAGACAATCTTATCACTTTTCATGGAACTAACAAAAAGATTTAGAGTAATGCTAATCCACAAAAATGCAAGTGGCAAAAAAAGAGATAGAATTCCTGGAGATGACATTTAAGGATGGTCAGTACAAGCCGAGTCCACACATTGCCATTAAATTATTAAAGTTCCCAGACGAAGATCTCACTCAAAAACAAGTGCAGTAATTTTTAGGAATTACAAATTATTTACGAGACTTTGTCCCCCACTTCACTAAAAAGGAAAATCCACTAAGATAGATGCTAAAAAGGAATCCACTAGAGTGAAATTCCAACCAGATAGAAGCGGTAAAAAAGATAAAAACAGAGATGCAAAATTTGCCATCTCTTCAAGTTCCTTCAATAGGGAAAAAGACATTGTAGATAAATGCTACTGACTACTATTGGGGTGCAGTACTCCTCGAAGAAAAAAACAACCAAGGTGAATCTGTCCCTATGCAAGTGGATGGTTCAAGGAGTCATAAGTCCATTATCATTCCACCTTTAAAGAACAATTGGCAGTAAAAAATAAGATTAAAAAGTTTGAATTTCATCTGATTGGACATCGATTTACAGTCCTCATGGATTGTTCATCCTTCCTAAAGATGTTAGAATTTAAAGGAAAAATGTGCCACATCCTCAGTTGCTTTGGTGGAAAGACTGGTTTAGTAAATATATATTTAATGTGCAACATATAAAAGGAGACACAAACCTTATCCCTGATGTCCTATTCAAACCATAGTCAGTCTCCTTGATTCACAAAGAAAAAATAATCCCTCTAATCTTAATGGCGTGCTCAACCACTTCCTCTACACCTCCACAACTATATCTAAAAACTGGAGTCCCTCCTGAAATCCAAATCCCTACAACCTACTCTAGAATAACCAAGGTTACTGTTGGCCCTAGTGCACCAAGAAGGGGTGATTGAATTGGTGGCAAATTTGAGCTTTTGATTTTAGAGGAAGCTCACCAATATGAAAGATTAAAGAAAGGGTAGGAGAAGAATGAACACAAGAGTTTTATAGTTGTTCGGGTATTAACCAACTCTACATCCACTCTCCAATTCACCAATTAGGTATTTCATTCAATCTCTAGTGTTTTACAAGCTCACACTCAACTTAATGTTTAGGCTGACACGAAACCTTATAAGTGTTTTCCCAAGGCTCACACGCAATCTAGTGTTTAGGCTCACACCAAACCTTACAAGTGTTTTCCAAGACTCACACTCAACTTATACAAGAGTTTTTTAAGGCTCACTCTCAAACCTATACAAGAGTTTTCTAAGGTTCACTCTCAAACCTATACAAGGTGTTTAAAGTTCACACCAAACTATGTACAAAGAAATAAAAAAAATTAAAGTTAAGAAATATCTTTGCAAGAGTTTTGACACTATCAATAGTTCTTCTATTGCATTAACATCAGTTTGGTGGAGTATTTATAGCCCACATCTACCAAAGAGACTTTACTCTAAACTATCAACAAATCTCTAAGATATGCTAGGTAGATTCAACATTAAATGCTTGTCAGGCTGAAGCCACGGTCGCTACTCCCATTTCACTGTCATGAATTTTCAATTTGCACTGAGGAGCCGAAAATTGCAGCAAAAACACTATCTTGTGTCTAACGACTAGTCCACGTGTCAGCTGTCCATTGGTTATCCAGGAAAATATAGCTGTTGTGTTCTAACTACTATAAAAAGTCACGATCGCGAGATCACTGTGTCTTGGGCGCGACTGAGACCATAAATTCTTATGTAATTCAACCAAGGCTCCTTCAGCTGATTCGCTGCTGCGAATTCACCCGCGAATTCCTCTAACCTAGCTTCATCCTTTCTGTGATTGATTTGCTGTTGCGATTTAAAATATACACACCGCGAATTTGGATGAACTTTACAAGGTTGGAGATTTTGAATTCCAAACAAGATAACTCTTATAAACTGTAAAAACAACACTTAAAATTGACATTAAAACTTTCAATTTATATTGTCAAGATTAAAAGAGAGTCTTGACTTAGGTTTGAATAACCTAATCTAATAATCTCCCCCTTTTTGATTTTGACAATCTAGATTGAATATGCAAAGGATAAAGAATCAATTATGCATGCTCCTAAGAGAATGATTGTGAAGTGATTCAAATCATAAGTATGAAATTGCTCCCCTTCAATCCATACTCCCCCTTAGTTATTCTAATAAGACCAATGTCTTAGCTTATACAAATGTAGCTCAATTTTCTCTCCCTTTTTTGTATGTTCCCTTTTAGTATATTCAATCAATTATCTCTCCCACTTTGTCAAGATAAAAAAGAGAGGAATATGAGGGAATAAGAGAGAGAATGAGGAATATGTGAGGGAATGACCACAACGTTGTCGATTGTACAAACTCACATTAGAATAGCAAACATAAGTAATTTTGCACAATTGATCACAATATGTCACATAAGAAGATAAATGAATGAAACAAAAATTCCATTGGAATTTTATATAAAAAAACATAAATGCAAAATGAATTGATTCAACTCATCACACAATCAATCAAATCAAATCAAACATCTCAACACATAGATATATCAAGCAATAAACTCCCCCTAAATGTATGCATATATATTAGGTTAAAAACATAAGGCATAAGAGATACATTACAAGTTTAGTATCAATGGCTTGATACCAAATAGCCATTTGAAACTTTTATCTCTTCTTCATTAGTGATCTCCATTCACCTTTAGATTTTCCATGATGAGAATTTGGTGAAGGAGTCCTCATCCTGCAATATCAAACATTTTGCTTTGGTACCCAAACATACTTGGGTCCTTAAGGGTTAGTCTTGGAAGGGCCCTCCAATTTAAGGTGTGCCTTTCTAATGTGGCAAAATACATTGATATGCCCATATCTTATACAATAATGACATAGACGCTTAGACTTGTGAGTCTTTCTCCTATACACAACCATAATATGAGTAGGGGGACTTCTCATACTTAGATGGTGAGAATGTATGCAAGTGCGTGAGTGATTAGGAGTAGAAGAGAATTTATTATGTTTGTGTGGTTGAACATGCTTCTTGTTATAAATGTAAGTATATTTTGCTCTTTGAGCCTTGGCTCTTGAACCTTGGGGGGTCTTTCCTTTGCCCTTAGGCATAGGCGGCTTTGTGCTAGCAGCACCTCTTTTCCCCATGACCTTAATACTTGAAGTTTGAGGTGTTGATGCTCTAATGAATGTAGTGAGTGAAGATGTAGATGAAGAGGCTTCATTGAAGCCTAAACAATGCCTAGCTAAAAGAGGTCTTTGTGATACAATAAGTGTATCCAAAGCTTCCTTTCCTTTATGAAACTTTGAAATAGAATTTCTAAACTCAGTGACTTCATCTTTTAAGGAGTCATTTTCCTTTCTCAAGGAGGTTAGGGATGAAGATGACTTGGATAGACTTTTTAAGGACTTTTTGAGTTCTTCATTATAAGTCCTTAACTCACTCAAGGATTCAAATTCATCCTCTAACTTGGAACATTTTTTCTTGTAAGTTTTCATTTGTGACTTATATTTGTCACATTTCAAAGTGAGAGCTTGTAAAAGCTCTTCATCTATATCATCAAATGCATCATAATCATCATAAAAGTGTGGAAAAGTACTTACCTCTTTGGAGGAGTCCTCTTGAGCTATGAAGCAAAAGTTTGCTACTTCATCTTCTTCTTCATCACTTGACTCATCATCCCAAGTAGCCTTGAAGCTTTTCTTCTTTTCCTTGTGATGACAAAAAGATGACTTTTTTTGGTTTTTTCTTTCTCTTCTCATTTTCATAAACTCTTTAGTCCTTCTTGATATTTTAACAAGCTCTTTCTCTTCTTCATCAGTTTCATTGGAGTCATTTGAGCTTGAATAATTTTTTTGAACTTTGAAGGCCAGAGCTTTCTTCTCTTCTTTGTTTCTTTGTTCTCTTAGCTTCTTCATCTCTTCATCTTTCTTGAGAGCCATCTCATGAGTAAGAAGTTTACCAATGAGGACATCGGTTGGCACTTTCCCAATCTATAGATTGGCCTCTTAAATACTGCATACTTTTGCACTAAATTTATTTAATGGAAGAGATTTGAGGATTTTAGTGTTTACCTCATAGTTGGTAAGAATTCTTCCAAATTTTTTCATGTTTATGACAATAGAGAGGAGTTTATTTGTCATTTCGGTGATGCTTTCATGATCTTTCATTATGAAGAACTCCCACTCTATCACATACGTCTTCAACCTATTTGATTTCATAAGAGTTGTGCCCTCATGATAGTTTTCTAGTGCTTTCCATATGGCATGTGCAATTTGGCAATGTTGGATTCTTCCAATTTCTTCTTTTGACATGGAGCTTAGGAGAATAGCCATTGCACTCTTGTTCTTCCCATTTGCCTTCCTTTGTGCTCCACTCCATTCATCTTTTGCAATTGCCACCTTTACTCCTTTCAACCATCTTTGTTGGAGGCTTCCACTCTTCAAGTATATAATCCCATAAGTTGATGAGATCGCTATCAAGATAGATCTCCATTTTATGCTTTCAAAGAGTATAATCATTACCATCAAAGTGAGGATTAATCTTTTCTCACACAATTAAGGCTTAAATTGAAACTTAGCTCTGATACCAATTATTGGCCCTAATGCACCAATTGTTGGCGTTAATGCACCAAGAAGGGGGGTTGAATTGTTGGCAAATTTGAACTTTTGATTTTAGAGGAAGCTCACAAATATGAAAGATTAGAGAAAGGGTAGGAGAAGAATGAACAAAAGAGTTCTATAGTAGTTCAAATATTAACCAACCCTACATCCACTCCCTAATTTACCAATTGGGTATTTCACTCAATTACTAGTGTTTTATAAGCTTAGACTCAACATAGTGTTTAGGCTGACACGAAACCTTACAAGTGTTTTCTCAAGGCTCACACTCAACCTAGTGTTTAGGCTCACACCAAACCTTACAAGTGTTTTCCAAGGCTCACACTTAACCTATACAAGAGTTTTCTAAGGCTCACTCTCAAACCAATACAAGAGTTTTCTAAGGCTCACTCTCAAACCTATACAAGGTGTTTAAAGCTCACACTAAACTATGTACAAAGAAATAAAGAATTAAAGTTGAGAAATAACTTTGCAAGAGTTTTGGCACTACAAATAGTTTTTCTCTTGCATTAACATTAGTTTGGTGGAGTATTTGTAGCCCACATCCACCAAAAAGACGTTACTCTAAAACTATCAAAAAATCTCCAATATGTGCTAGGCAGATTCAGTATTAAATGCTTGTTAGGTTGAAGTCACGGTCGCTACTCCCATTTCATGGTCGCAAATTTTCAATTTGCACTGAGGAGCCAAAAATTATGGCAAGAACCCTATCTTATGTCTAACGGCTAGTCCACATGTCAACTGTCAATTGGTTGTCCAAGAAAATATAGTCGTTGTGTTCTAACCATTATGAAAAGTTGCGGTCATGAGATCACTGCGTCCTGGGTGCGACTAAGACCACAAATGCCTTTGTAATTCAACCAAGGCTCTTTCAACTCATTCGCGGTTGTGGATTGGCCCGCGAATTCCTCTGTCGTAGCTTCATCCTTTCTGTGATTGATTCGCAGTCGCGATTTAGAATATACACACTGCAAATTTGGATAAACTTTATAAGGTTGGAGATTTTGAATTCCAAACAAGATAACTCTTATAAACTATAAAAATAACACTTAAAATTGGCATTAGAACTTTCAACCTATATTGTCAAGATCAAAAGAGAGTTTTGACTTAGGTTTGAATAACATAGTCTAACAGTTGCAATGGAGCAACTTTTTGTTTACCAATCTTTGCTCCTAAAAACATATGGTCGTATATTCCATGATATCCTTGGTTTTCATCCAACATATCCATTTTTAAAGGTCTTTAGTTTTTTAGACTTCTTCACTGTTAATGAAGGATCCTGGACATAGCCAGAAGAGCTATTGACTTTTTTATGGTAATTCTATCATCTATATATGATAACAATTGAATTTCGCTCGTATTATTTCTGGTCCTATCTAACAAAAGTTCAAGATGGCTATAGGAAAAACCTTCATAAGATCACCTTCTTCGGGTGGTTCCAACCTTTAGAAAGGTGGATTGAATCTGCCAAGGCAAAATACCAGTACTGTGAACACAAACAACTTATCATAAAAGAGTAGTTTACACTCTTTACAGACCTTGTCTAATTGGACCTACTGGGAGCTCACCAAAGACCATGGCTTGTTTCCACATTTATAAGTAAAATCAATTCTCACTTTGGACTGTTGCTCTAGATAATCATGAACAATTTAAAAATTTTTAGAGATTCATGTGTGGACAAAATAAAGTAATCCCTAAGGAAATATGACCCTCTTTGGCGGAAGATGCCCCTTAGGACTCCTTGCCAACTAGATACAACCAAAGTCTCTTGAAAGACAATAGCACATGGGGTGAGTCATCAAGGCCATAATGCCTACAAAATGACATGATAGAAAAAGACTATATCCCTGATCCAGATTCCCAGGACCCATATGAATTATATGATTACTATATGAAACACGAGGCAGATAAAACTCCTGAAAAGAAGTCCATTGATAGTGATGACTTGGACTGCATAAACATGAACATGTCCCTTTCACATGAGCCTATCCATAAGTAAAGCATAAAGTAAAAGTAAGAGTGGTGTGTATTCAAGTTTGTAATAATTGTACTCAAGTTACTGAGGTGTGAGCTGTAAAGAAAGAGCTTGTAATAATGACAGGCTGGAAGATTCTAGCTTAAGTTAGCTTTTCTCCTTTATATAAGGAGATATCAATTTGTATCAAAGGCAGAGAAAAACCTCTTACAAAAACTGCCTGTGTTTCAAATCAAATATTAATTTCTAAAATCCTTTGCTAAAAGCTCACATGATTTCTACTACTCCTTTCCTTTTATCATAAGAAGTAATTAATCTCTGGTATTCAATTTCCATGTATGGAGTACTAAGAGGGCTTTGACTTCTTATTGCATGTGTTGTGTTGTTGACGTATTGCCATAACTGTATTCCATGCATGTGCTAACTTGTTAAATAGATATGTTTGGCAAACTCACGTGCAAATTCTAGTCATAAATTTGTGTAATAGTGGACCATATGCAACTTATTAGCTTTTATTTTATCTCATGTGAATTGTCTAATAATAGACCACTTGTATTTTTAATTCAATTGTATGTATTTTGGATGGGGTATTTTGCATGAATGATGGGTCAATTTTTATTAATTTGTACGTGGTGTTCTCTTGCATTTGATGGTGCATAATATAGATATATTTAGGGTTGTATTTCTTCTTATTTGTTTGTGTTGATATTGATATTAGTTTAATATGTTTGTTTTCATTTGTGATAGATACTAATATTTTTGTTTAATATTGTGTCTCTATTATGGTATAGATTAGGGGAATGAGGTTACTTTAGTGGGAATGTGTATTATTATTATCAATATAATATTGATTTCATGTCCATAGTTAGGATAGATAATTGGAATAACTAGTCTTATGTAATATATTTAGAGGTTTCCTGGAAAAGATTACAATGAGGGTTTAAGGGAGCTTTGGTCAGATAGTAAGGTGTTTGAAATGTGTTTGAATGGGCTTGATATAGGAGATATAGCTGTTCACATTAATTATGTGACAACAACAGATGTTATAAAAGCTCCAACACCTAACACACAGACTTTTTACCATTCAATAGCTATAGAAGAATGCCTATTAATGACAATGCAAATGATAAAAGTACAAATGGTAGACTAAATGTTTAGAGGAAACTTGATATTTATAAAAGAGATTCAATCGAGTTCAATGGAATATTAGAGAAGGAAAACACAAGGTTAACTAATATAGGTTTACAACAAGGTATAGGTAGCGTTTATATAGGTATTAATGATGTTCACATCATGTATGATGATGTTAAATATGATGTAGGAGTAAGAATCGATGGTAGTTTATCTAATAATAAGTAAGATGTCAGAGATGCAATTGAGGGTAGTATATTTAAGAATAGGCAAGGTGTAGGAGATGTAACTGAGGGTGGCTTATCTAAAAATAGGCAACGTGTGAGAGATGCTGCTAAAGATAATTTATCTAATAATAGATAAGGTGTGAGAGATCTAACTAGGGTGGTTTATCTAATAATGGACAAGGAATGAAAGATCAAACTAACGGTGTTGGTGAGGAAGTGATAGATGACAAAATTGCTTATGAAGGTGATTGTAAGGATATAATTCCTAAGGATGGTGAACATGACTATATTGGGAAAGAAGGACTTAATCTAAGTGCAAATGAGAATATGATGCAAGAGTGCAATAATAAAGTAAATATGAGGAATGAAGATAATAATCTGTTTATAGATCATTGCTATGACCTAGTAGGTAGGGATATGGACCTTCAGAATGTGTTGAATGAATTATAAAATGTTTATTGATCTAAAAAATCCAAAACTTTGCATGTTTTGATGATTATATCCAATTCTTTTAATTTTTAGTCAATTTTGCAAAGTTTTGGCAATTATGGCAAATTTGGGATTTTCATAAAAAATCAGATGACATAGTCCATGACACGTCATCCATGTAACATTGAATTTTAAAATTAATGGAATCTACTGTACACATATTTTTTCTTAAAATTCAATCTTACATGAATGACACGTCATAAGCTATATTATCTAATTTTGGTCAAAATTCAAATTAGCCATAATTGTCAAGAACTTTACAAAATTGGCTAAATTTGCTAAAATTAAAAGAATTAGATATAATTGTTAAAATATGTAAAGATTTAGATTTTTTTTTGTTTCTAATAGCCCATTATAAAATGGAAAAACTAAGGATAATCAAACAGATAGTTAGGAAAAAAAAATTAAAAAGAAGCATTAGTACAAGCCTAAGATTTGAAACCAATGTTGACAACATATATTATGCTAATTTGATGAACCTTTTTTTTTTTTTTTTTTATTTAGAGATTGAAGAGCCTAATGTTAAATTACTTGAGTTTAATGCCAAAAGAGATACAAGAGATCCAACCTTTGCCATTGGTATATTATTTAGTAATAAAAAGGAATTTATATCTATTGCTAGGCAACATGGAATAAAACATAAATTTCAGGTATTTTTTTCCAAAAAAAAAGAGATAAGATTATCGCTTATGTTGAATCTTATAGAGATGTTGATGGAAAATACATACAAGTAAATATAGGATAAAGATCCTAAAAACAAATACTTTTCATATTAAATCAGTCCATTGAAACACACCTTTGGAAAATCTTTTAGTAATTTTCATATCGCTTCAAAATAGTTAGCGAAATAATATATGGAGGAATTTAGGTAAGATCCAAATTGGACAATCAATACTTTATAGATAAGTTTAGTAAAGAGTGGGATTACCTATAGGGAGAAAGAAAGCTTAAAGAGCTGGGGACTTAGCTCTAAAATTAATTAATGGAGATGTAGATTGTATGATTATAAGTTAGAGCTTTTAAGAACAAAACCTAGTACCATAGTTGAGTTTAAAGAGCCTAAAGGTAACTTTAAGGGAATGTATGCATATATAAATGCTTTAAAAGAAGCTATCAATTATGATTGGAGACTAATACTTTATATAAATGGATGTTGGCTTAAGGGATCAATTGAAAGCAACTTCTTATAGCTGTAGGCATAGATCCCAATGACTGTATATTTCTTATGGCACATGCTACTTTGAAGATTGAGAACAAGCAAAATTAGATATGGTTCCTTGGTCTATTAAAGAAAGACTTGGAAATGCATAATAGTTATCACTAGGTTTTTATGTCAGTTAGATAAGAGGTAAGTTAAAATCTTTATTATATTTCTTGTACTTAACACTTAACTAGTAGATTATTAATTACATTCATCACTGTCATCTACATGTCTTGTTCCCCTATGCCGAACGTAGGAGTTGTCTGAGGCATAGGTACATAATGGATCTAGGTTATTTCATATTATTTTTTGATTTCAGATTGTGTTATTCTTAATTTTAAATTTTTTAAAATAAAAATTTTTGACAAATAATTTAAATCAAGTCAATCCACAAGTGTGCCAATTCAAGTTGGCTTGCAGATCAAGTTAGATCAACTTTAGGTTGGGTTGGAAATTATCACTATAATAAACTTGGTAGGTTTTAATTGCTTTCACCACATTTCTTCTCTATTTTATTCAATGATCTATTTCTCACTATTTATATCAATAATGAGATCGGTGTTTTTTAAGCAATTATTTTGCCTTTAATTGCATTCTGCTTAAGTTGTTTTTATCTTTAAAATTCTTATTAATAGTTAAGTTAGTTTTATTGTGGTCTTGAATTTATTGGTTTCTTGGTTGTTTTCAAATCTTTCTAATTTTAGTTTTATATAAAAGGCATACTAGAGGTTGTTACCATTTTGTTTGATTTATTTGTTATTGCATTCCCTATCCATTTAACATTTCTTTGCTTTATCCTACTCTCCATTTTAGTATCTTTTATATTTGTCATACTCAAAATAAAATTTTTTAGTTCTTAGATTTTTGAAAGAATAAACAATTGTTTTGTTTAACTCTACTTTCATTTTGTTAGGATAAAGATAAAAGTTGTTGTATTATGTTTTTTTTTGTTGGTAATTTGGTAAATAGAGAAATCAAATGTGGTCTAGATAGCCATCAAGGAGGGGAGGATAGTATTTCCTAAAAAGGACAAAGCTCTTATTGAAATCGATACATTCCTAACAGTGACTATTTTTATGGTCCAACTAGCATTGGCAATGGCTGAAGGGAATAAGATTGTTATTGAAGAAAAGCTCGTGAGCCCTTTGACTAATAAAAAGAAGGCTGAGGCAATGGTACTTTTCCAACTTGCCACACAGAGTTCAAACCTGTGGTGAGATGTGAGCAACCTAAGAGAGAAATGGAATGCCAGAAGCCAAAGTCTGAATCTTATAAATGCCCAAATATTTTCTATACTCATGTTGTGCAAAGTAACAGATTAGGCAAACACCTGAAGGTGCAAAATTCTGAGGGATAGAAAGGTAAGTATCACTTAAATGGTTCGACATTATTGAGAAACCAATAGTTAAGGTCCATCAACTAGAGCAACATGGTGCGAATTGGCCAAGAAAGACTTTTAGGTTTAACCTAATAGCAATAGGCCCTTGGGAAGAGCATAGTCCTAGGAAGGGTGTCTTTAGGCGTCTTGCTTTTAGGTGACCAACATAAGCCGATGTTGGCCCTTGGCACCAAGAAGGGGGGTTGAATTGGTGTAGAAAAATTTAAAAATAAAGAAGAGGGGAAGAATAATGAGAATAATGAACACAAGCGATTTATAGTGGTTCGGGTATTAACCAACCCTACATCCACTCCCTAATTCACCAATTGGGTATTTCACTCAATCACTAGTGTTTTACAAGTTCACACTCAACTTAGTGTTTAGGCTCACATTGAACCTTATAAGTGTTTTCCCAAGGCTCACACTTAACCTACACAAGAGTTTTACAACTAGGTTA
>CATIWR010082048.1:0-12220 GCA_949677035.1 Omphalea diandra
GCTGTTAAAGATGATAACACTCGGGCTCTTCATCAACACTCATTTAACTTGTATTGTGTTGGCCTTTAGCACCAAGAAGGGGGGTTGAATTGGTGTATAAAAATTAAAATAGAAAGGTAGAAGAAGATTGAAGGACACACAGTTTATAGTGGTTCGGGTGTAATCGACCCCACGTCCACTCCCTAATTCTCAGTAATTGGGTATTCCACTAACTATCAATGGTGTTTTTAAGCTCACACCAAACTTTTACACTTATGTTTTCTAAGGCTCAATAACCTTTACACTTGTGTTTTAGAGGCTCACACAACAACCTCTCTAGAGTGTTTTAATAGGCTAACACTATAGCCTTTATAAATGGTGTTTATGCTCACACCAAATAATCAATTAAAGAAGAGAAAAGATTGAGTAGCAAAATTGCAAGAGTTTGGTTACAAAGTTGTGAAATCCTTTGTATTTACATCTGTTTGGTGAGATATTTATAGCCTCTACCAACCAAAGAGACATTGCAATAAAACTGATACAAGATCTTCAAAGTGTGCTAGACAGATTTTTGCATTAAATGCTTGACAGTCTTAATTTGCGATCGCTACTACTCATTCGCAGTCGCAAAATCCAAATTCCTTAAAGAAAAGACCGTTTGTGTCTAACAGCTAGTCCACGTGACAACTTCTGATTAGTTTATCAGGAAAATATAGTCGTTCCCTTTCACTTGCTTTCAAAAGTCGTAGTCATGAGCTTTCTTATATAGGCCGCGACAAAAGGATGCAAATTTGTCTACTAAGGAAGGTCATCTTCGCGATTGCTGCCAACAAGATTCCTCTGCGAAATTTGACTTCCAACGGTCTACTGGGACACTTGTCATGCTGTGGTTGTGGACTTGCTTCCCTCTTGAGTTACTTTGAAATTTGCAGTCACGACTAGGACTTGCCTTCGCGATTTAGAAGACACTTTACATACTTTGAAGATTTTGAGCTATATCCAACTTCCAAATTAGATAATAACTAAAGGCTGTAAAACAATACTAATTTGAAACATTAGACATGATCAATCTCCTTTGTCACAATCAAAATAGATCCAAGACTTGGGGTTAACCACCCTAGTCCAACACATAAAGCATCCCAAGTTCCCTCTTTATGAAGTTCATTCTTTCTTCACAAAGGGGTTTATTAAAAATATCTGTAAGTTGGTGATTGATGTCAATAAACTCAAGCACCACATTACCATTTTGGACATCATCTCTTAGAAAATGATGCCTAATATCAATGTGTTTGTTTCTTGAAGGATGGAATACATAAAAAGATTTACTAAACTTGTGTTGTCACATTTGATGGGAATGTGATCAACATCTTTACCATAACCATTAAGTTATTATTTCATCCAAAGAACTTGAGTGCAACAACAACCTGTTGCCATATATTCCATTTCAGTGATGGATAAGGCAACCAAAACTTGCTTCTTGCTAAACCAAGAAACTAAATATTCATCAATAAATTGGCAATTTTTAAAAGTACTCTTCCTATCCATCAAGCAACTTGCATAATCCGCATCTGAGTATTTAAGAAGACTAAAAGAAGAATTTCTAAGATACCATAGACCTAAATGTAATGTACCATGTAAATACTTCAAGATTCTTTTAATAGCATACAAATGTGATTCCTTAAAATCATACCTCTATTCTTCTTTTCATCAATAGGCATACATGATTCTTCCTTATCTAGCTTAATATTTGCATCCATCCATGCCAAACATTTTAAGTAGCTCCTTTTATGTACTTGGCATAGTTTATGACGATGCCTTCTTTGGTTGGCTTAATTTGAAGACTAAGAAAGAACTTGAGCTTGCCCATCATGCTCATCTCAAATTCCTTAGTCATACACTTAACAAATTCTTAACAAAGAGATTTATTAATAACAACAAAGATAATATCATAAACATATATTCGCACAATGAGTGTATCCTTGTTATACTTTTCACAAATAATGTAGTATCAACCTTGCCTTTCTCTAAAATATTTTGTAAAAGAAATGAATTGAGCCTTTCATACCAAGCTCTTAGAGCTTCTTTCAAACCATATAAGACCTTAGTTAATTTGAAAACATGGTTTAGGAAATCATGATACTTAAAACCTTATAATTGTTTAACATAAACTTCCTCCTTAATGAGACCATTTAAAAATTTGCTTTTCATATCCATTTGAAGAAGTTTAAAATGCATGTGACATGCAAATGCTAAGAGAATCCTAATGGCCTTTAATCTTACTATGAGGGCAAAACTTTCATCATAATCAATTCCTTTCTCTTGGTTGTAACCCTTAGCAATCAATCTAGCTTTGTTTCTTATTATGAAACCTTGCTCATCTAACTTATTCCTAAACACCCATTTGCAACCTACAACTGAGTGTTCCTTAGGCTTAGGAACAAGTTTCCAAACTTTGTTTCTCTCAAATTGGTTGAGTTTCTCTTATATAGCAATCACCCAACTTTCCTCATCAATTGACTTTGGCTCAATTTGAGAAACAAAAGTAAGATTGTTATCTAAAGCTTATAATTCAGCTCTAGTACTTACTCCTTTGGATGTTTTACCAATGATAAGATCTTTTGATGAACCTTAAAATATCTCAAATCCCTAGGGAGTCTTTGAGCTTGGTTCTCCTATTGTTGTGGTTAAGATATCTCTACTTCTTATGGTAGCTCATTGTATTCAAGATCAATCACATTATCCTTAGCAGTAGGATCAAGTTCCAACTTCTTAATGTCACCTATAAGATCATTAATTAAAAAAACCTTTCCTAAGATCAAGTTTACTATATTTATCAAAGACAACATTTATAGAGTCTTCAACCACCATAGACGTTTTATTAAACACCATATGGGCTTTATTAGTGGTGGAATATCTAAGAAAAATACCCTTATCAATTTTTGAGGCAAATTTTTCTAGGTTATCCTTGGTATTAAGTATGTAGCACTTGCAACCAAATACTCTAGGATATAAAAGCTTGGGTTTTCTTCCATTCCATAGCTCATAAAAACTTTTATTTAGAATGTCCCTTTTAAAAACACAATTTGTAATATAATATGAGGTATTGATGTCTTCAACCCAAAAGTAATTTGGCAAAGAATACTTATTAAGTATAGTTCTAGCCATATCTACCAATGTTCTATTTTTCCTCTTACAACCCTATTTTGTTATGGTGTTCTAGGAGTAGAAAAGTTGTAAAAAAACTCATTCTTCATGTAATAGTTTTCAAAAAATTCTTTTTGAAATTCCTTTTCATAGTCACTTTTAATAAAAGAAATGAAGTAGCCTTTTTCATTTTGAACTCTTTTGATAAAACTTTTAAAAGCATCAAAAGTATTACTCTTATGAGCAAGGAAGGATATCCCAATAAATCTAGAGTAGTCATTAACAAGCACAAATACATAATGCTTTCCACCAAGGCTAGCATTCCTAGTAGGTCCAACTAAATCCATATGAATAAGTTGAAAAGGCTTAGAAGAACTTATAACATTATTTGATTTGTAGGATGCTTGGTGTTGCTTCCCCATTTGACAAGTTCTACATGTGTTGTCCTTTGTGAACTTAAGCTTTGGAAGACATTCTACTAGCTCTCCTTTTGACAAACTTTATGGAAGCTCCCTACTAGTATGTCCAAGTCTTCCATACCAAAGCCAAAAATCATTACTAATGGGAATAAGACATTTAAAGTATTTGTTAGCCAAAATTTCTAAGTTAATTAGGTAGGCATTGCCTCTCCTTTAACCTTTAAAGACTACCTTTTTATCCATAAAGGTGGTAATTTGGCATTCTCTTGGGTAGTGACTTTAATACCTTTGTTACATAATTGACTTACACTTAAGAAATTATGTTTCAATCCGTTAACTAAAAGGAATTTATCAATGAGAGAGCAACCTTTCTTACTAATAATTCGAATGCTAATTATCTTAATCTTCGCATTATTCGCAAATGTGACATTACCACCATCCTTCTCTTTAATAGATGTGAATAGATTTCTATTTTCAATCAAATGCTTTGAGCATCCACTATTCACATGCCAATTATTATCCTCTTTAGTGGCTTCCAAGCGTTCCTATATAAAAAAATATTTCATATTTATTAAGGTACCTAAGCACACTTAGGTCATTAGGGGTTAGGCTTAAAAGGGTCCTCCAATTTGAGGCATACCTTCCTAATGTAGCAAAAGACATTAATATGTTCATATCTCATACAATAATGGCATTGGAATTTAGACTTGTAAGTCTTTCTGCTATGCATTACCATAGTGTGAGCATATGAATGCAAACAAATGCATGAGTGATAAGGAGTAGAAAGGAAGTTTTTTTTTTTTTGTGTATGTGTTTTGGCATGTCTCTTTGAGTACATGTATGCATGGTTGGCTCTTTGAGGCTTATATCTTGAGCTTTGGGGAGCTTTTCCTTTGTCCTTAGGCTTAAAAGGGTTAGTGCTTGGTACACTTTTCTTCCTAACAACCTTAATACTAAAATTTTGAGGTGTAAAGGCTTTAATGAAAATGGGTAGAGAGGATGTAGAAGATGAAGCCTCATTGAAACTAAGTCCATGTCTCACTAGCGATGGTCTTTGAGGTACAATAAGAGTATCTAAAGCTTCCTTCCCTTTGTAAAACATCGAGATAGAGTTCTTCAACTCAATAACTTCTCCTTTTAAAAAATCATTTCCTTTTCTTAAAGAGTTAAGGGAAGATGAGGTTTTAAAAATATTTTCCAAAGATTTTTTAAGTTTTTCATTTGAAGCTCTAAAGTCATTTATGAGATGATTTAAACATTTGAACTCATCCTTAAGTTTTGAACACTTTTTCTTATAAATTTTCATTTTGGATTATATTCATCACATCTTAAGGACATAACCTCAAGAAGCTAATCATCTTCATCCTCAAACACATCATATTCACAACAAGAATGAGAAGAAGTACATACCTGATTTGTGTTATCCTCTTGAGCCATGAAGCAGAAATTTGCAACTCTTCTTCTTTATCTTCCTCACTTGAATCATCATCCGATGTAACCTTAAAGCTCTTCTTTTTCTCCTTATCCAAATTTTTCTTCTTTTTAAGCTTGGGACATTTGGATTTTATGTGACCTTGCTTTCCGCACTCAAAGCAAGTCACTTTATTTTTCATCTCATTGAAGTAGGATGATGATGATGTTTTCTTAACATTCCTTCTTTCTTTTCTTCTCTTCATGAACTCTTTGGACCTCTTTAAGATCATTGCAAGTTCTTCTTCCTCTTTTTCACTCTCATCACTATCATTAGGGCTTTCTTCCAATTCCTTGTCCTTGCTAGATTTAAGAGCAAGTGTTTTCTCTTTCTCATTCTTCTCTCCTTAACCTCTTAATTTCTTTGTCTCCTTATCTTTCTTTATGGCTAGCTCATGAGTGAGTAGTTTGCTAATAAGGACATTTATTAGCACCTTTTCAATCTCCGGATTAGATTCTTGAATACTATAAACTCTAGCACTAAACTTCTCAGAAGGAAGGGATTTAAGTATTTTAGTGTTTACCTCATTATTTGTAACAACTCTTCCAAACTTCTTCATGTTTGTATTAATGGAGAGAAGTCTATTGGCCTTGTTAGTGATGCTTTCATTGTCTTTCATCATGAAGAGCTCCTACTCGATCACATACATCTCCAATGTACTAGATTTCAAAAGGGTTATGACCTCATGATAGTTCTTTAAGGCTTTCTAAATTCCATATGCAATTAGGCGACGTTGAATTCTACCAATTTCTTTTCTTGACATTGAGCTGAGTAGAATAACCATTGTCCTCTTAGTTTTACCATTGGACTTTCTATGAGCTTCTACCCATTCTTCCTTTCGAATCAACTCTTCACTACCATCCACCACTTTAGTTGGTGGCTTCCATTCATTGACTATAACATCCCATAAATTACCACATCACTATCTAGGTAAATCTTTGTTCTATATTTTTAATGAGTATAGTCAAATCCATCAAAGAAAGGTTTGAGATTAGTGTGGATTCCTTCTTGTGCCATGATCTTTTTCTCACACAACTAAGGCTTAAATTGAGATCTCGCACTAATACCATTTATTGGCCCTTGTATACCAATAAAGGGGGGTTGAATTGAAGGGAAATTTAAATTTTAGAAGGATGGTAAATGATGCAAGTTTTCAAAGAAAAAGTAAAGAATAAAACACATAAGAATTTATAATGATTTAGGTGTTAACAAACCCTATGTCCATTCCCCAATTCTTCTAATTAGGTGCTCCACCAATGCTAAATGGTGTTTTACAAGCTCACATCAAACTTTATAACTTGTATTTTACAAAGGCTCACATACAACCTTTTAACTATTTTCTAAGGCTAACACTTAAACTTATACAAGAGTTTTTCTATTGTCTCACTCTTAAACCCAATCCCAAAGGGAGTTTAAAGGCTCACACTAAACATATTACAACTCAATTACAAAGAGTAAAAAAGAGAGAGAGAGAGAGAGAGTAGAGAAATCAAATTGTAAGAGTTTGGCCTTAGTAAATATTATTCTCTTGCATTTATGTCCATTTGGTGGAGTATTTATAGGTTTTACCCACCAAAGAGATGTTAAAGACAAAATTAGCTCCATATCTCAAAATTTGGTGGCAAAATCTAGCATTTAATGCTTGCCAATCAAAAGTCATGGTTGTGACTCAAGTTTTGCTCTAGATTTTATTTGTTCATAGTTGAGATCTTCAATTGTGTCTAATAACTAATACATGTGGCAACACAACATTGGTTCTTCACAAAACTACCCTTTAGGACCCTCTTTTATTGCTCAACGATCTTGGTTATGAAATGAGGGTAGTTATCACAATAAAGGTCATGTTGGCAAATATGGCCATGACCTTGGAATGCGAATTGCCCTAGGTGAAATTAGTTTGGTTTAAAAGAGTATCGCAGATTCGACACAGTGGTAGCGGTAAGGATATTTGAATCTTTAAACAGTTCCTTGACACATGTCATACTTCTATTGATTTTTAGAAGTTCTCTAATGGGTTGAGGGTTATGGTCGAGACTCCTCTTACAATACCTATCGTAAATTTACATGTCCAAAATGCATCCAAGTTTTAACATAGTATCAGTCACTATAAAGGATGTAGCACTCACGACATAGGATCCAAATTTGATTTTCTTCTCTATTCAACTTCTAATGAGATTCTAACTTGGTTTCTGTAGTCACAACACTTAGAATAGATTATTAAGATCTTTTAATCTATGTTGTCAAGATCAAAAGAGAGGTTTGAGAAACCTAGTCCAACATATCCCTTCACGACTCTCACCATGAATTAAATTAGAGGTTTTGGTTCCTATTGTTTCAAGAAATAACAATCACAACATGCCAAATAGTGTTCATAAGCTTGTTCTTGGTCGGGATCCTCCTATCTTGGGTGCAAATTAAAGGACAATTTTGAGACTTGAAGAATTTCCACTTCCATTTGATTTCCCGCTTAATTCCTTTCCTATTTTCTATAAGAACAACACTTAACACCTTTCAATCTATGTTGGTAGTGAGGTTTGATTTAGGTTTAGCCAACCTGGTCTAACATAATGATTATAAACAAATAGTTAAGTTATCTAACTTATGTGTAAACATTCAAGTTTGATCTTATAGGTCATCATTTTACATCTGAAGTATTTTAATAAGGTTTTGGGAAGGGCTAAAAATTTATTAATGAAGTTGGATTCATTTAGCCAAGTCTTGAAATCAAGTACTTGAAAAAATATTGCAAATAATTGTTGAATACATGACAATAATAGTTGAAGATCATCAATGACAATGGAAAAAACTCAATAGATTTATTAACTCTTCGTTGTGTCCCAATGATGGACAAATGTTCATAAGGATGAAAAAAATAATTGTGGATAGAAAATGATTGTTGAAGCTTACTTTTTCATAAGGCTCTAATGACTAATGGAAGTAACATAAGGATGATTATTTTTATAATAAGGCATAAAATTTTTTTAATGAATGTTAAGGATTTGTACTAAATAATGGTAAACAAGGAATGCACATTAGTTAAGTCATAATAGGCATTGAAGAAATACTCAATAACTATTGAAGATATGATGCCCATGGGATTAAAACCATGATGATGGAAAAACCTTCTTAATAAAGCTATAGAGACCATATAAAATGCATCCTCACCAATGGCTATTATGAAGATCATAATGAGTATGGATCACTTTCTAGTGAGTGTTAGATCATCCCAATGACAGTGGATAAGAAAGTTGTTATAGTGCTCAATGAGCATTAAAGGAAAACCTTGAAAGCATTATTCATTTAATGACATGGCTAACAATTCAATGTGATAAGATTTCTAATAGATATATTATTAGGTTTGACATACTTTCAAATATGAGTACTTGTTAGTTTTTGTTCCAACAACTATATAAGGATCGAAATTCTGAAATACAATATATATACATGTTCTAAGTGATTAAAAGACACTTCTTTGAGATTTTTAAGCCTAAAAGTGCATTCTAAAAGTGACTTGAGTTCAGTTAGTTGAACACAGCTTTACTCATGTGCTTATGAGAGTTATTACTTAATGAAAGAAGAACATTTAAAAAGCATCAACAATAATATCAAGCTCAACTCTTCTTCAAGCCAATTAAGAAGTTTTATATTCACTTAAAGAGGTGCTCGAGTGTTAAGAGTATCTCATTATGCAATTCTTATAAACATGTTTGAGGATACTCTTAAGTTGGGAAAGCCTCTAAAAATCATATTCTTATGAAAGGTTTTAGATAATACATGAAACTATCTTGGGAAGGCCTAAATAGTGCCTAAAAACTATTTATTAAGGCCTTAAAGTCGTGTATGGTAAATCAACCTTAGGAAGGTTGAAGTGGTGCTTGGTACATTCACTTTTATAAAGGTTTAAATATCACTTACAAACTATTCGATAATTGAGCACTTTAGTATGATCTAAAAGAGATTACATAGGCCAAATTTGTGTTGAACCTTTATAAAACCTTAGTGTCTTTATGATTATTTGATTTTATGTTATTATCTTATTGAAAATTTCAAACTTGTCATTACCCTATTCAATTCCCTTTTTAGGGCATCTTAGGAGAACAACTGTAACATCCCTATCCTCATTCATTAGCATTCTCACATGAACATATTCATTGCATAAATGATTTACAATCCCTCATGAACATATGCATTGGATAAATAATCATTTAGATATGTGAATTTGATAAGCACGACGATGACACCTACACCATTGCATTTAGGACACTTGAACATAGATGTGATGTTTGTATAGTTGCATGGCAAATTACCTTATATTGTGTGTATGTTATAACATCATAAATGATGAAATTTTAGAGTTTATTTAAAAGTTTAAGGAGTATATAGGGACTAATAGATGGCTAGAGGAGTGAAGCATATGGACTAAAAGGGGAATATTGAACTTTCAATCAATGGTAGTGAGACACCATGATTTTGTCTTATTAGAGTAGGTATACAAATTAAATTTCTCTTCCTTTAGAGCATATTTAGGAGGAAAAAAATGCAAGGGAGTGTAGAAAAAAAAAGAGAGCTAAGAAAGAAAGGAGGAGGAGAAGAAGAAGAAGAAGAAGAAGAAGAAGAAGAAGAAGAAGAAGAAGAAGAAAAATAAAAAGAAGAAGAAGAAGAGGAAGAAAAGTGAGCTAGTTAGGAAGAAACCCTAAGCTTTTCTAGTTTTAGGAAAAGAGGTAAGTGATTTTATCTTCTTATCACATGAAATTCCTCCCTCATAACATGTAAAACATGAATGGTTAGTAAGAATTATAGAGTAATTTGAGGCAGAGGTCATGTATAGAGGTTGAAACTTAAGAGAAACAAGAGCTGATTATGCTAGTTTTATTGTTAGAACATATTTTTGTACCCATGATTTCATAACCATAGAAGAGGAATTAGGGAAGGTGTAAAATATAAAATTTGTAGGTTTATGCCTCATACAAATACGTGTGAAACAGTTTTTTCTTAGTATGGTGTGTGTGAAGAGTTATGGCTCCTTCATTAGGGCTGGTTCACAACCTACCCAAATCTCCTCAGTCTGGTTGTTTTCATATATTTTGATGACCTTATGTGTTGATTTAGACTAAATGTAAAATATTAAATTTATAGGTTTATATCCGTCTTAATTTCTTATAAAACATTTTTTTTTCTTAATTTTTTGTGTGGGAAGAGATATTACTCTTTGATTATGACTGACTTTGAACTTGATGAAATCCCTCTTAATTTCACGTATAGTTTTATTATATATATATATATATATATAGTTGGACTAGCAGGGTTAATCCTAAGTCTAGGAACTCTTTTGATCTTGACAAAGTAGATTAATCATTATTAATGGTTTATTTAAGTGTTGTTTTGCATAAATTAGTTGGATTTTCAAGTGAAGTTGGATGGAGCTCTTAAACTCCAAGTTGACTTCTAAATCGCGACCACCATCTTAGATTCGCGATCGCAATCCATGTGAATACTTGCTAGAAATTAGACAGGCAAAATCGCAAAGCTATTCTTAGCCGCGACTTATCTAAAAGAACGAGTCCAAAAGTGACAGACTATTTTGTGGTCTATGTAGCGTCAGAGTTGCGACCGCGATTTTCAAAAAGCCTAAAGCGGGAATCAAGTCCACAACCAAAGTTTGAAAAATGTCCTAGGTGACCGTTGGAAGACAAAAATCACAAAAGCAACTTGTTGGTAGCGACCATGATTCATGAAAGTGGAAAATGCAATTTTTGACAGACGAATTTGCGTCCTCAATCGTAGCCTGTATAAGGAAATTCGTGACCATTACTTTTGTGCGCAGGTGAAAGACAATGATTATATTTTCCTGGTGAACCAATGGCAAGAAGACACGTGAACTAGCTATTAGGCACAAACGGGGTTTTCGCCGCAAGTTTTGGCTCCCATATGAAAATTTAGAATTCGTGACAGTGAATGAGTAGTAGCGACCGCGACTTCAGCCTGACATGCAATTAATCCAAAATCTGTCTAGCAGACCTTGAAGATTTTATACCAGTTTTATTATAATGTCTCTTTGGTGGGTAGAGGCTATAAATACCTCACCAAACAGATGTAAATGTAAGAGAATTGATAACTTTGTAACCAAACTCTTGCAATTTTGTTACTCAATTATTTATATTCTTTTAGGGATTCTTTGGTGTGAGCATAAACACCATTTGTAAAGGTTATAGTGTGAGCCTATAAAAACACTAAGAGAGGTTGTTGTGTGAGCCTTAAAAACACAAGTGTTTTGTGTGAGCCTAAAAAACACAAATGTAAAGGTTGTTGTGTAAGCCTTCAAAACATAAGTGTAAAAGTTTGGTGTGAGCTTGAAAACACCATTGGTAGATAGTGGAACACCTAATTGCTAAGAATTGGGGAGTAGACATAGGGTTGATTACACTTGAACCACTATAAATTCTGTGTCTCCATTCTACTTGTCTTCTTTCTTACCTTCTAGTTTTAATTTTCATACACCAATTCAACCCCTACTTCTTGGTGCCTAGAGCCAACAAGTGGTATCAGAGCCTAAACACTTAAACTGACCTTTATTGGTGAGTAAAAAATCATGGCCCAAGAGGGAATCCACTCATACCTTAAGCCTCACTTTGATGGTTTTTATTTTACTTATTGGAAGTGTATAATGGAAATCTACCTTAACACAGATGTGGTGGACCTTTGGGATATGGTTGTCAAAGAATGGAAGCCACCCACTAAAGTAGTGGATGGAATTGAAGAACTTATCCCGAGAGAAGAATGGGTTGAAGCACACTGGAGATCAAATGGCAAAAACAATAGAGCAATGACCTTTCTTATAAGCTCTCTCTCTAGAGAAGAGATTGGAAGAGTGCAATATTTTCAAACTGCACATGCCATTTGGAAGACTCTAGAGAACTATCATGAAGGCACAACTCTAGTCAAATCAAGCCGTTTGGAGATGTATGTCACCGAATGGGAACTCTACATGTTGAAAGACAATGAGAATATCACAAAAATGACAAATAGGCTCTTATCCATTGTCACCAACATGAAGAAATTTGGAAGAGCTCTCACCAACTATGAGGTAAACACAAAAATCCTCAAAACTCTTCCTCTAGATAAATTTATTACTAGAGTTTACAGCATAAAAGAGTATAATCTGGAGATTAGAAAGGTTCCAACCGACGTGTTGATAGGAAAACTCTTG
>CATIWR010082056.1:0-11109 GCA_949677035.1 Omphalea diandra
CGGTTTCAACAAATATGATATGAACAAGGTTGGATTGATCCTTACCCGTATGCTAAAGAATAGTTGCCCAAAATCTATCAAACCAAGTATTGGAGTTTTGATCTTTAAATCCCAACTAGACCTCTAGAAAACTTGTTTCTAACAACCTAAGTTATAGAGATTCAAAGTTATGTTAACTCAAACCTTAAATTAACCAAGCCAATTTAAGATCAGAATTAATAAGTTTGTGAAATTATTAAGCCTTCACTCAATAATCTCACCAAGTCCACTCAAGAACTCTAAAAGAGAATTTAATCTCACAAGAAAAATTGCTAACAATAATAATATTGATTGAATTTTTCCCTCTTGGTAGAATATGAGGGCTATTTATAGCCTTACAATGCTTAATCCAAAACCAATTAGGATTTGGTTTACGTTCCCTAACAGAATTCAATATTTCCTAATGTAATAAGGAAAAGGCAATCCTAAACTAAATAGGAAAACTAAAGAAACATTATGATTGGTCAATAAGATTAGACCATGATACTTTCCTAACTAAAGAGCAACTCTTCCTAAATAGAAAAGGAAAAGGATTCAACCTAATGAGGAAATCCTAATGGCATTAAGAAATATTGCCAACTAAGGAAATCTTGCAAGAATCTTTGACTTTGGGCCTTATTTCCTTGCTTACACAACTTGGGCTTCCTTTTACATGCCTTGGGCTTCTTTTTACATGCCTTTGGGCTTCTTTTTACATGCCTTGGCCGAATTGGGTCATGCTTGGATGCTTTCCACAAGTTGGACTCCATTGTATCAAGTTAAGTGCTCCATTTGAAGAGTTTAATCTTCCATCAGCTTTTAATTGGCTTCATACATCCTTTGCTCTTCTTCGGCTAATCAAAGTGTAATTCCTTGTTGTATGAATGCTTCAATTACATCCTTAAACTTCTTTAGCCTTCCTTTTATGATTGGCCTTGAAGTTGAAATAGATCCTTTGCTTTAGCCTTGGCTGGTTGCATCAAAATAGTTGAAGAACATATGAGGAAGTGTCACGTGGAACTAGACGTTAGGCACTATTTAAAATCTTGACTGCAATTTTCCTGTCTTGATCACAAAATAGATTTCTCGATCGTGATTTGAGTTGATAGTGTATTAGATACAGATTTTCTAATTATTAGAGAAAGATATGGCCACAACACCTTTATAATGATCATTTGAAGGGTGGAGGCCATAAATGTTAGTTATGGGCCCTAAGCCAATTTTTTGAATTGATATTTTCTTAATAACATCATTGTTACAATTTTATTAAATATCTTTTTTATATTTTGTTTATGGTTAAATTATAAATTCTATTAATAATTAATTCTACCTAATTTCATCAAATATGTGACTTGATAGCAAAACCTTTAGGTGCAAAGAATTTTATTCTAAATTGTTCATAGTTGGTCATTATTATTAGGATAATAAAGAATAAAGACTATTATGTGTTTGATTGATGAATATATTTTTCTAGTCATGGATATGTGATATTAAGTTAAATACATAAATATATGTTTAAGAAACATTGTATTGGATCGGTCTACTATGAGAATACTATGTGGATAAATGGTCATAAGTGATTCTAATGCAATAGCATTAACTTAATCTTCTAGCCTAAAAATTATCATGGATTCCAATATAATGAACTTTATATTTTGATACAGTCCAACATCATCTTTAATAGAATAATTACACAAACTAATATTAGACATGAAGTAAATCATATAGAGGATAATGAGTGATTAAGAAGGAATTTTGTCCCTCATATATTTATGAGAAAAATATCTCTAGGCTCTTCAATAAGTTAGATTAAAGAGATTGCATGGCCATGCGAAAATGAATTGATAAAGGTTATTAATGTCATTTTACATTAGTCTACTTAGAGATCAAGAAAGAATTGAACTATATAAGGATGACATAATCCATGTCTTATGTTCAATTAAGATATAATGTGATAAAAGGATTATAATACTATTAATAAAATAGGTTGGGTTGAATCATTGACCTTCACATATTTAGGTAGTTATAATGTGTTGTTACAAGCCACCTATGACTTGTGAAGCAAACTAGGTTTTTTTACCATTGCCAACATTATGTGAACCTACAGGGTCGCACACATAGAATAGGCTCAAAGTGAAATTGGTTACACTACTCTCTTTATTTGTAATTAAGATAATTAGAGATATTTTATAAATTGTTTAGATATCTATTTTGCTTAAAAGGTTAAAATAAAATAGGATATCTCCACAACTAGCATAAATATTTTAATGGTTAGGATATATTTGCACATTTTAGCATTTTCTAAAATAGATAAAACATTCACATTTTCCAAAAAAATGTCTTAGAGAGAGAGAAAACCCTAGTGCTAGCACACTTTCGATTTGCAAAGAAACTATTCATGTGAATACTTGTAAAAGACATTCATCAATTTGGTAGCATCCAAATCTAATGATTTACACTCCAAACTTAAGGTTAGGTATTACCAGTGTAAACCCTCTTTCTATCTCTCATCAATCTCGTCTCTTTTGTTTGAATTGATAAAGTTTTTGCATCCCTCCTTTTAATTTAATCGAATTGCATGGATCATTGGAGCGATTCCATATAGAAAATTTTGTGTTTTTCACTATGCTTGTTCTATAAATCCTAATAATGGTATCATAGCCACTTACAAATTCAATTAAATCGAATTTGATATTATTCTATGTATAAGTGTTACATATATGAACATGGATATGTTGTATTGAAAAATAGTTTCAAAGGTTTGACATAAAATGGATTGATTTGAAAGTGATTTGATTAATCTATATGAAAAATGGAAATAATACATTGATTCAATTAATGTGGTTTAGGTTTAATGTGATTAAATGTTTTTGTCAGTGTTAATTTGATTACACGTTTGCTATTTCCTATAATATGTTATTAAAATGATTAATACAGTATAACAAGATTCGTTATTTTGTTTTTCCATCTTATTAATCATGGTGGTTTGTTGAATTATCAAATGTACGATAATGTATTTTGAATAAATTCATTAATTTTATAGGGTCAGTTTCATCATTGAATATGAATAATTTGTTTTGAACAAATTAACAAATTTCATAAATTTGTTTAAGCATTAGATAGTGATTAATTGATTTTATTGTGAATAGATTAATTAATCTAAATGATTAAACCTCATAGAATTGAGGTAGCAACTCATATAAATGAGTAAGGTAAATCATTTACCTTTTGGGGGTGTTGTTCCCTTTGGACCCCACTAGGGGTGCTACCCCTTAGCCTTAAATGGATTCTTCATATAAACTTTTAATTGCCCTAACATAATCTATTTTATATTTTAGAAATTTTGCTTATGTGTCTTTGCATGGTGCATGGCTTGGCCTTTCAGACCAATGTGATTGTATTTTTTATTTCTTTATTTCAAGGGTTGTAATTTTTAAATACTTCTTGTGTGTCATTTATTTTTTTTAATCATTTATTTTATTAGTAGCATTAGAATAGTATAAATTACTATTTTCTAAATTACAACTTGTTGGCCTAGAGCACTAAAAAGGGGGGTTGAATTGGTAGAAGATTAAAAAATTAAAAAGAAAGGTTAAGGTCTTTAAAAAGTTAAGAAGGAGAAAAGAAGATAACACAAGATATTTATAGTGGTTCGGGTGTTAACGAACGTTACGTCCATTCCCTAATTCTTCATAATTAGGTATTCCACTCAACAAGAATGGTGTATTAAAGCTCACACCTACTTATGCAATTTTGTTTTATGGCTCACACAAAACCATTACAACTCGTGTTTTTAGGCTCACACAAAAGCTCTCACAAGTGTTTTGGATAGGCTCACACTTCAAACTTTTACAAGAGTTTTAGAATCTAGGCTAACTCTTAACCTACTTACAAGGGTGTTTAATGCTAACACCAAACAATCAACAACACATAAAGAAGAGTAAGAAGAATGAATAGCAAAATTACAAGAGTTTGGGTATAATAAATGGAATTCTCTTACATTTACATCAGTTTGGTAGAGTATTTATAACCAACATCAACCAAAGAGACATTACTCAAAAACTATCCCAAAATCTCTAAGATATGCTAGGCAAATTTTGCATTAAATGTTTGTTCGACAGAAGTTGTGGTTGCTACTAGAATTTCACAATCGCGATTTTTTAATTTACACTAAAGAGCTAGAAATCACGACAGAGAACCCCATTTTGTGTTTAACGACTAGTCCACGTGTCATTTACCCATTGGTTGTCTAATAAATATAGTCGGTGTGTTCAACTAACTACTCAAAAGTTGCAGTTGTGATTTAACTTTCTCTTAGGTGCGACTGAGCCTGCGAATTCCTCTGCTTGGTAAGGAGACAACAATTTCTTAAGTTGCAGTCACAACATATACTTTTCCTTCATAATTTTAATATTTCAACGATTTCCTTGGACACTTAGTGTGTCATGGTGCAGACTTGGTTCCCTCATTTGTCACTATGAAATTCGCAGTCACGACATAGGGCGCAAAAGCCATCGCGAATTCCTCTATGAATCAAGCAAGCTTCCTTCGGTTGAATTGCAGCTACGAATTCATCTGCAAATTCTTCTAGCTTAGCTTAGTACATCCTTATAGTAAGGTCGCAGTATGGAATACTAACTGTGAATTTGAATGTTCTTTTTAAAGTTGGAGATTTTGACTTTCCATCTAACTTTCAATGAAAATATATCTTATAAACTGCAAAACAACACTTGAATAAAGTATTACAACTAATCAATCTTCATTGTTAAGATCAAAAGAGGCTTATGACTTAGGTTTGACCAACCTAGTCCAACAATCTCCCTCTTTTTTATTTTGACAACTCAGATTGATCTTAAAGAAAATCAAATGCATGAGTTGTGAAGTTGGGATGGTCAATGATCAATTAATCAAAGTATAATCAAAGAGTTCTAGTTCAAAGAATCAAAGAATTCTAAGTTAGAAAAAGTAAAACTCCTATAGCTATTGCTCCCTCTTAACTTATGCTTATCTTATACACATTGTTTATTTTTTCCTAATGTTATTCTCTCCCCCTTTGGTAAGATCAAAAAGAGGGTAAATTTTAAAAGAGTAGATGAAGTGCATAAATTGAGATAAAGTAATCATAACATAGGAATGGCAAATGAGCATAAAAAGACTAACATAACATATGAATTGCAATCATATAAAATATGGAACACCGAATTGCAAAATAAACACTTTTATTTATATAATGAATTGTAGGATCATAAGTCTTTAAATCAAGAACTAAAAAGAAATAATAGAAAAAAAAAAAAAGAAACTCCAAAGATAATCTAAAAGATGGGAGAACTGTCATCATCTCCATATCATCAATGTCTTCATCCACTCCTCCACTTTGGGCTTCATCACCCTCTTCAACCTCTTAGTTGTATTCCTCTTCATGTATGTCCTCCCAATCTTCAAAATCTAAAAGATGGTAGGGAGTAGCATCTACTTTATCCTGTAAATCCACCAAATCACTATATAGGTAGGAGAAGAGAAGAAATTGTATGTTGATTATCCTCATCATTTTGTCAAGCTTTTTGTTGATGGAGGCCAGAGTAATTTTAGCTTTAGGTTTAGGTTAGGGAAGTGGAACAAGTTATGCTCCCTCTTCAATGATAGCCTTTTTTTTTTTTTTTTTTTGAGGCTCAGGAGGTCTCTAGTTTCTTTGCTCCAAAAACACCCAATGTGTGTGCATAAGAATCAGGGTGAATGGCTTTAGCATTGATGAGATAAGGTAAGTCTAGAAAATTTTATGAAGGGAGAAGCTTCTTAGTCATTTTCTTTATTAATAGCACTGATGTATCAATAAATGGTAGTGACATAGGAAGGAAGAAGATACTGACTCTTGGGTTTTTGTGCTCATATGGATCAATTGATCAATAAGATAGCGGTCAGTTTGTATAGGCTTGTTCTTGGTAAGAAAAAAAGAAAAGCAAGATCCTTTTGGGACACTTTCTCATTATCGTCCCATCTTGCATTAACTAAAAAGGTGATGATATGGTGAAGTAGCCAAAAGGGTAGGGTACGAATGTATTGGTCAAGGGAAGTCTTAGGGTCTTGTTTAGTCTCTATAGAAATTTCAGACCAAAACTCGAAATAGATAATATCAAAGGCGAAGATGATAAACAGAATGTCATCCCCAACTTGAAGGTTAAACAAATTAAAAAGTTGTTCAAAGGTAATGTAAAAAAGGTCCTCAAAGGCTCAAAATAGTAACCTATATTGGTCAGCACAAGATTTCGCTCTCCGACTCAAAGTCACAATACACATAAACTCCCACACAATTTCCTTGTGTTTGGGCTCATCATAGAAAATGAATTCATTCTACCCTAGGTTTGAGAGAAATGTGTGGATCTCATCCTTAATGCCTAATGACTACAGGAGGAATGTCGAGGGAATTTTTAGAAGGATTATCTTAAAGGAGTTTGCCTTATACCGATCTTTCTCCTCCTTCATGATTCCTTTTATCATATGCAGAGTTGATGGTCTAGGAGGTTGCGCTACTGCCTTTCCCTTCTCTGTTCTTGAGGCTTTCTTGGGGGCCATTGGAGATGAGGGATGATAAGAAGATGTTTGAGAGTAAGGAAGAAGAAGGATTAAGAGTTCTAGTAAGTGTGAATAAAAACACTATTTCAAGGGTGTATATATGCTAGGAAAAGGTGTGAAAATGGCCATAAATGGTCAGAAAGTCATTTAATGAGAGGATGCAAATGCTTAGCAGTCAAATCAGTTAAATACAAGCAGTTCCTCAAATTCACAGCCACTAATTCTGAAATATCTATGTAACGGATAAAAAATCCTCAAGAAACAGTGCATCCAATGGTCAAAACATTTGAAATTTGAATAAATTGGTGGTAAGGAACTAAAATAATGACCGTGAATTAATAGTTGACAGCCAAAGATGAGTGCCTATAAATCGCGACCGTGAATCAACAAGTAGCAATCGTAAATTACAAGGCATAAAAGACAACTATGAAAGGATAAGACTTGAATTTCTAGGCTGAGATCCACTTACTATATTGATGCTTAATTCATGCAAATTAGCATAGAATCGCATAATTACACACAAAATTAAGACATTCAAAGAGATAAATATCACGTACATCATACACATAGCAATCAATCAAGTATGAATAATGCATCACACATAGAGCATTCCAAAAGATCCTTTCACTATAGGGAGCATCCATAAAGCATTCCCAGCTCTCTTTTAATGAAGTTCATCCTTTCTTCATTTAGAGGTTTTATGAAAATGTCCTCAAGTTGATGATTCATATCTATAAATTCTAACACAACATCACTATTTTGGACATGATCTCTAAGAAAATGATGCTTAATATCTATATGTTTGCTCCTAAAATGTTGGATAGGATTCTTTAAAAGATTTATTGCATTAGTGTTGTCACATCTATTGGGAATGTGATCAACAACTTTGCCATAATCCTTTAATTTTTGTTTCATCCAAAGGACTTAGGTGCAATAATAACTCGCAACTACATATTCTGCTTTAGCGATGGATAAGGCAACCGAAACTTGCTTCTTACTAAACCAAGACACTAAACATTCTTCTATGAATTGGCAAGTTCCATAAGCGCTCTTTCTATCTAGAAGACTACCAACATAATCTGCATCTGATAATCTATGAGGCTAAATGAAAAGTCTCTAGGATACCATAAACCTAGATGCAATGTGCCATGTAAATATTTGAAAATCCTTTTAACAGCATTTAAATGAGATTCCTTAAGGCAAGATTGAAATCTAGCGCGCATGCATACACTAAACATTATATCAGGTCTAGAATCTGTAAGATAGAGTAGAGAACCAATCATACCTAGATATCTCTTCTCATCAACCAACTTACTCGATTCATCTTTATCCAACTTGATGGCAGCACCCATTGGTGTTTTTACTACTTTACATCCTCTCATGCCAAATTTCTTGGGAATGTCCTTTGTGTATTTGGCATAATTTATAAATATCCCTTTTTTGGTTTGCTTGATTTATAGACCAAGGAAAAACTTGAGCTTTCCCATCATGCACATCTCAAATTCCATTGTCATACACTTAGCAAAATCCTTACAAAGAAACTCATTAGTAGCACTAAAAATGATATCATCAACATAAATTTTCACTATTAGTATATCATAATTATGCCTTTTGACAAACAAAGTTGTGTCAACCTTCCCCTTTTCAAAATTATTTTTTAAAAGAAAAGAACTAAGCTTTTCATACCAACCTCTTAGAGCTTATTTCAAACTATACAAGGCTCTATTCAATCTAAAAACATAATTTTGAGAAATAAGTGATTCAAAACCAAAAGATTGTTTAACATAAACTTCCTCCTCCATGACACCATTTAAAAAAGTACTTTTTACTTCCATTTGAAATAGTTTGAAATTCATGTGACATGCATATGCCAAAAGAATCCTAATGGCCTTTAACCTTGCTACGAGGGCATAGGTTTCATCATAGTCAATGCCTTCCTCTTGGTTGTAACCCTTAGTAACCAATCTACCCTTATTTCCAATGATGAATCCTTGTTCATCTAACTTATTCCTAAACACCCACTTGCACCCTATAATTGGGTGTTCCTTAGGCCTAGGAATAAGTTCTCACATATTGCTTCTCTCAAATTGGTTGAGTTCCTCTTATATAGCAATCATCCAACTCCCATCATCAAGAGCCTCGTTAATAGATTTTGGCTTAAATTGAGAAATAAAAGCAAGATTATTACCTAAAGTATTAAGTTATGATCTAGTACTTACACCCTTAGATGTATCACCACTGATTAGGTATTTGGGATAATGCTTGGAAACTCTCCAATCCTTAGAAAGATCTCGGTTTGGTAATTCTACTTGTTGATGTTGAGGTTCCTTATCTTCTTTTGATGATTTTCTTTTATCATGACTCTTATCCACTTCTCTTGTACTATGCTCCAAATCTAATTTTCAAAGTCACCTATAAGATCATCAACAAAAGAACTTTTACCAAGATCAAGCTTATTAGATTCATCAAATACAATATTCATGGACTCTTTAACTACCATTGAACTCTTATTAAAAACCTTATAGGCTTTGCTTGTAACATCCCCAAACACGTTCATTGGCATTATCACATGAACATATGCATTAGATAAATAATCATTTAGAAGCATCATTGTAGTTGGGGACACTTGAACATCTATGTAGTGTTTGTATAGTTGCATGGCAAATTGTTTTATGTTGTGTGCATGTTATAGTCTCATAAATAATGGTGTCTTAGAGCTTAATTAAAAGTATAAGGAGTATCTAGGAATTAAGAGATGGATGGAAGTGCTTAATGAGTGAAGAAGAGCGACTAAAAGCAAAACTTTTACTTTCAACCAATAGGAAACCAGCCCCAATCATTTGACTTATTTAAGATAAAAATACAGACCATTAGGGTCAGATTTTGAGAAAAAAACATGGGTTATACCAGAAACAAAGAGAGAGCAAAGGAAGAAGAAAGAAAGGAAGAGGAAGAAGAAGAAGAAGAAGAGAGGGAGAAGAGTGAGCTGCCTAGGGTTTTTCAATTTTAGGACAGTAGGTAAGTAAATTTATCTTCTTCTCAACTGGAATTAACCTCTCATGACATGTTAATCATGCATGGTTAGTGAGAATTATGGAGTAATTGAGGTAGGTCTCTTGGATGGAAGTGTAATCTAAGAGAATAAGAGCTGATTCTGTTGGATTTTGCTGTTAGAGCAGAATTTTGCACCCACGATTTTGTAATCCTAGAAGAGGAATTAGGGAAAGTAAAAAATATAAAAGTTGTAGCTTTATGTCTCATATAAATGTGTATGAAACAGTTTTTCTTGATTTTGCGTATGTGAGGAGATATGACCCCTTCAGTAGGACTAGGTCAAATCCGAACCGAGATTATCTCAGCCTTCTGTTTTCTTATATTTTGATGGCTTTATGTTCTGATTTTGACAAAGTGTAAAACATAAAATTTGTAGGATTATGTCCTCCCTAAGCACGTGTAAACCATTTTTGATTTATTTGCTATGTGGAAAGAGTTATGGCTCATTGATTGGGACTGACTCTGTACCAGAGTGAAACCCACCTTTCTTTTGAATCTATTTTCCAAGTATTTGATGGCCATAGATTCAGAATTTGATGATTTTCCAAACTTGAAAGTTTTGTATTTATGTATTATGTACATACCTGTGAAATAGGTTTGCTATATTCAGCAAGGATGTTGAGATGTTGTCCCTTCATCATGACTGGTTGGCAATATGTTACAAACCTGCACATCCGAAGATTGGTCCTTTGTTTTGGTGACCTTATAGAATGAATTAGAAAATGAGTAAAACATAAAAAATTTTCCTTCATATGTTTTGTAACTGATGGTAGATTATCATTGCAATTATATGTGTACAATTGGAGATACACCCAAGAGAGTAAGACCTACTCAGACTGAGAGGACACTGCAATAGGGAAACATTTAAAAATTCACCACATTTTGTGTGTGTCTGATATTGACCTAAAATTTGAATATGTTATGGGTTTATGTGTCTAGTTTGTTTGAAAAAAAGAATCAAGTCAATTAGATGAGTATATCTAGAGTTATTGTAGTGAGAGTGTAGCAAGCTTAGGCTGCCCTATTAGGAATATATGCATAAACATAGGTCCACTTGCATGGATCATGCACCAAGCATTCATATTCATTTTGACATACTTGTAACCATGTATGTATCAATTTCTAGGGTCTCAAAACTTTGAGGAAGCCATAGAGAGGGAACCAAACCTACCGTAAAGGTCGGTAATAGCAAAAGGTGACTAGAAACCATAATTGAATTCAATGTGTGTGTATGATAATTTTATAATTTGATTATGTGCTATTACATGTATATATGATTGAATTGTTACATGTTACATGAAAATATAAGTTAAGTGACAATGATTGAATTGTTACATGTTACATGGGTATAATATGATTATGTTCTATTACATGTATATATGATTGAATTGTTACATGTTACATGGGAATACAAGCCAAGTGAGAATCAAATGCTCTTAACGATTACTTGATATATCATTTGTGAAT
>CATIWR010082072.1:0-55699 GCA_949677035.1 Omphalea diandra
CGCTTTCAGTGCTGCTTTCCACAAAATGGGCTCTTGAATTAAACTATACAAATTAATAACTTACTAATTTATTGATTAATTAATACCTCAATTAATAATTTGTCTTGGTCCCAAGACTATTAATTATAGGATATTCAAAAACTTTTCCAGACAACTGCATTTTGTTCACATTACGTGGTTTGACCACACCACATTCGCCAGAGAATAACATTTTTATGTTCCCATTTTCTTTCCACACACTGGAGATATCAACAACCAAGTAACCTAGTCTTAGAGATGCTTAGCCCCCAGCAGATAAAATGAAAATCATGCTTAAAGAAAACCCCAACTTAACACACAAAGGAAAAATGGAAAGAAAATTTCATATTACCTTTAATGCCAAAATCATCTAAAAACTAGAACCTGAAGGAAGTTCAGTGACTTTCCCCACTGCAACTGTTTTCCCTGTAAGGCCCAATACACAATTCAGATGTGACCAAGAGAATATGAAGAACGCATAAACCAGTATGAAAATACAAAATATTCATCAACCTACCCTCGGTACGAAGAGTAAACCTGCCAAGTTGTGGGAAATCAGAGAACTTCTCAATGCATATCGAGTTATTTACCTGTTAAAGCATATCATAAATTAAAATAAACATCAAAGAATTGTTTCTAGTACTAATTTTATATCAATTCAAAATCATGAATGCAATATTAATATTTCATTGAGCATAAACCCCCTAAACCACTTGTATTCATTCATGTGCTATAGACAGAAGAAAAAAAAAAGGGGTCAGGCTTCTCCTTTGGGAAAAAGATGCCATGAAGGATGAACCAAATACCTGGATGCGACACACGACTACAGCACCATTCTTCACAAAGAGGACTTTCTTTTTCATAGGCTTCTTTGTCTTTGGATCAATTTGTTGTAGCAGCTCAACAATCTCACATTCCTCAACTACAGAATGAATGTGCAAAACAGCCTTAAAGCCAGCTGTAAAAATTGCCTAGAACAGCAGCAAATTGTTGGAGCTTTAGTCATTCTGATCATCAACAAAATCTAAGAAAAAACCGGCCTGATGATTATCTAATGAAGAGACAGAAAAAGGAAGATGGACTAAAAAGTAAAGCTCATAGCCGTACATTGTCCAGCAGTTCAAGAATCTGCAACTGAGCAACAAATTCTGTAACTGCAGCTATTGGCTTTGCTGCACAATGATATAAAACAAAGCAAAACAAGAAACCACCATGAATGACATAAATAATAGCACCTATCCAAAAAGAAGTCCACAACATAAAAATAGGAGCACAAACCAAAAGAAAAATATATGAACTCCAGCCATGCAGACAAATGCATAAACACGCACGCATACACAAGGAAAGATTAGTTGCTGGAAAACAATTTAGCTTTTCCTCACTAAAACACATGCACACTCATTCAGTACTTCAACGGATTCACATACCAACGCTTGACAAGACAAAACCTGCCAATATATCTTCATCATCAACTCCGGATAATCTAACTCGCAGATTTTCCCCAGGCCCTGCACACCTCACTCTGTTTTCATCACAATATACAGCAACAATTTTCACTGGAATCTGCAGATGCATGTGTACAACTCTCAGGCCCCATCATAACAACAATAAAATCAAGGCAGGTTTAGAGAAACACCTTATTTGGCATGACCAGAATAGAATCACCCTCCGTCACACTACCAGATTCCACTTTGCCCATGACTACTGTTCCCATGTCTTTGAACTTGTCAATAATGGGCATCCTGCGAGTTCAACAGTTAGAATAACTCATGAAAAGGGAAAAGCAGTTCACAGAACCCATGTCAATCAACTGCAGTAGGGAATCAATGATAAAATTTTCTCCACAGTGGAGAGTTGAAAATATTCATACTTCAGGTAAAACTTCATTAATACAGTAGCATTGTGCAGTAGTACTCAAAACCTCACATGCAATAGTAGACCAGCACCTCACCTAGCTAACAGTTGAATAACATTGCCATTTCAATTCTCCACAGAGCAACAAGGTTTAGCCAAATATTACCATTTGCACTGCTCTTGTAGTTCAATTTGACAGTGCAAAAAAGAAATCATATATTCAAAAACATTAACATGGAAAAGAAGAAAAAAATTGAAGCTCTGGGTACCTAAAAGGAAGGATCGCTCTTCTTCAATTCCATAATCGTGGAAAATGTTACCAAGCTCCTAAAGCCCATTTTAATAAGATTATTTGGTTATTAAAAGCAAGCAATATAATTTGACGAAGCAAAGTTGCAGTGAAAAAGTATGTTCAAACAGAACACCAGGGTAAGGACAGAAAAAGAACAAGAATGAATCTCACCTAAAAGGACCTTTACGATCTCATGGAGGAACTTCAATGGCATCAAGAGCTTCAAAAAGACATGGGCCATTCCACCATGGACATATGCTCCTATCCATTCTTGTTTTCATGTTCATACCAAGCAGACCAGATATCCGTAGGAACAGGATGTCTACAAATTTGAAACAGAATAATGCCCAAATAAATTAAAATAAAAGTAAAAACAAATTTAGAAAGAAGGATTTTAGAAAAATTACAAGGCAATTTGACCAAAAACATCGTAGTTCCTCCCCATCAAGCATCATTACATACAAATACCTACTTGGATAGTACGAATATGATCCCCATAGTGTAGATGAAATTATAGCATAAATTTCTTTTTAACAGCCACATCTAAAATTAGATGAACATGTAAAATATAAAGGAAAAATCAACTAAATAACAAAAAAAACATAGTGGGAATAACAGCAGTCCGATTAGCTAAAATTATTAAAGAAAACTTCTCCAATACCTTTCTTCACATTGTAGCCTGAAGACTTTAAAAATGGTGTCATCTTTGATTCAATTTCATCATACCTGGGAAGAAAAATGAAAAGCTAGCATAAAGAAACCACCCGGGAACACAAATCCACATGCAAACACTAACAAAGAGCACCAGAGCAGTCATGTAAGAATTGAGGTGCATATGGCACAGAGTTAACCCAGGAAAACTCTCCTGTGACCAGTTACACAAAGCAAGCACACAACACAAAAAATGAAGCCATTCAAGCATATATACAAAGATACAAATATGCACAAAGAGTTCAACCAAGAAAAACACCTTTCCTTCGACCAGTTCACAGTGTGATCATCCATTTTATTTACAACAACAAGAAGCTTAGAGACCCCCAATGTCTTCGCAAGCTGAACATGCTCACGGGTCTGTCCACCTTTCCCATATCCAGTCTCAAATTCTCCTTTCCGAGCAGAAATCACCTAATTAGTAAGGAAGAGAGAAGTCTGTCAAAAACCCACAAGCCAGACACATAAAAATAAAAGAAAACAAAATGTGTTAGTATAAACTTACAAGCACACCAATATCTGCTTGAGATGCTCCACTAATCATATTTGGAACATAGCTCTTGTGACCCTGGATATTGAAAGCAGAATTGCAGATGGATCATCAAACAAAGGGATGGAAGGACATGAAAACAGAATTTTTTTTTTTTTTCAATAAAAAATCTACTTTAGCTAGTTATCATTCAGATGCTAGATGACAAAATTCATTGTGACACAGAAACTTAAGAGATAAGAACCAAGCATACAATCAAAGAGCAGAAAGTTACTAAATAAAAACTATACTTGAATGGTTTCTGCAATATAAAGCATGCCAAAGAGCTTCCACAGATCACATTTTCAGCATATGGTTATTTGAATTGAGGTAAATCCAATTTAAGTTCACTGTCATCAACTGCATGCCGGTTACAAAAGTGAACACATCAGCAGATTACTGCTGTCGCATGATTTAAGGGAGAAAAGGTTGTCAGGCAACCTTAACTACAAGGTTCAATCGGCTCTCCCTAAACAAACACCATAAACTAGGAATAACATGACAGAAACTTGATTCTTGGATTAGATATGGATCCTCATCCACAGACCTAATTCCCCTATGGTTATAGAACCTACTCTGTTGAATTCCATGAGTTCTGTTAGTCAATCACAGTCTAAAAAGTAAAAACTGTGTAAAACACAAGGAGATGGTGCATGCATTGGATGCACACCAATACTACCAAAACTTTAAAAAATGATAACCTAGTTACTCATGAAAGTGTTTTTTCACGTGCCATATAACCAAAACAATATGATACATGTACATATCAAGCATCACATAAAGGGGGAGAATAAGAGGTGAGGGAGGGAGTAAGAAAGTAGGAAAAGAAAAAGGCAATTCAATTGCCTCTAAGAACATGCAAACAAAAGAAGAGTTCTTAAAATTTCCACTCCTCAAAACAAAAGATGACACGCAAATTGTGACTTCTGCAAATGCTTTGAACAGCCAATCCAGCAAAACCGATTTGCTTCAGCAACTACAGATGCAAACAATTAGATTGAATTAATTGGAGATAAGATTTGGAGATGTGAACCCTCACCGGTGCATCTAAAATTGTAAATCTAGTTGTCTCTGTTTTGAAATGTGCTCTTCCAACTTCAACTGTTTTACCCTGCAGTCAGCACCACATGTCTAGATTGTCAGCGCCTGTTTGTCAACCAGTTGTTGGTATGGATTGAGTACTAACAACCAACAGCATTAGCAACAAAGTAATAGTATCCAGCCACATGAACCAACATCTCAAGAATATTGAAGGATACCTTCACCCTCTCCTCTTCATTAGTGTCCATAATATATGCCATATACCTGACAAATGGAAGATGATCCTAATCATTAGAAAGCAGTAAGCAAGTGAGCAAGATCTTCAGTGCCCATGCTATGGCGCATAAGACTCCCAATGAACCAAAGATATGAAAATTACAGTATATTTATATTCAAATTATTACTAACAGATCAATGACAACTTCAGAATCCAGGAAACTTGAGGCATATTTTCCTACCTATGCATTAAAACTTGGGAATGAATTCAAGAGCATGAATTCAAATTCTAGACAATTGGAATATTCTAAAAGCAAGCAGATAACAAGAATGATTGAATTAAATTATGGAAAACAATACGTGGAGTTACCTGGACACCAAGCCTACGCATAAAAAATTCAAAAAAAGAAATTAATTTATTCCATAGTTATTAATGGCGCAAGGCGCAGGTGCTCGCTTCAGTAACATGAGGTATAAAAAAAATTTATTTAATTTCATAACATCTATGAAAAAATTATTAAAAAATTAAATTCCATATAAACAAATTAAAAGTACTTAGCAATTTTCATAGCATAAATCTTAATTCAATAAATTAAGCTCTAAGAAAAATTTATAAAATATTAAACTTAAAAATAATAAAAAGAAACAATATTAAGAAAAGAAATAAAGCTTATATAAACACTATTCTGCTCTTCTAGAAGCCAAAAAAAAAAATTATTATACTGTCTTTAGCTTTATTGTATTATCATACCATTTTTTATCTAACAAGCAAATGTGATACTCACACCACAATCCAAACTAACCCTACAGCCCTATATGTGCTAACTGCTAAGGAGTAACTGGAACAGCAGAAACTAAAAAAAACAGCAGCATCAGTTTAAAGTAGAGGAGAGAGAAACAATGAAAATCCAAAAAAGACAGCAAGGAGAGAGATTTAAGATGCGTGAACACTGGAAATGGACAGACTGGATCAGGATGACCTAGGAGGTGGTGTTCTGGCAAGATTCCGGCAACAGACATGGAGATTGTAGAGATTTTCTGGCCTGTCAATGCCAGATTTTGATAGATTGGGAGATTCTGATTCTACTTATGCTGGTCTTTACAATTGAAAAGCTTGCCAAAGATGAAAGTTTGAAAGGCGCCTTTCTTGCGCATTGTGACTCTGTTAAGGCGCGCGCTTGAGCGATGTCACCCAACTTTACCCTTTAGAGGCGCAAAGCCATGAGCCTAATGCACCTTGCGCCGGAGGCGTGCCTTTGAAAACTATGATTTATTCAAATGAGTTAATGCGCACACATTCAATAGGTGTTTCTATAGAACTCAAGGTCCTTAGTTAACATATGACAGAGAAAAGATAAACATTCTCTTCTCAAGTAGAAATTTCTAAGCACGGATGAATTAACTTATCAGCCCCTCGCTCCTTGCGCATAAAAATATTACTGTATTTACTAGAAGCTTTGAAACTAGATATCAAGTACAAGCAAAAATTCATGTTAAGGTAATTAGTCCTAAATTGATAAAGCTTAATACCATTATCCAATTTGGGAGCGATAAGCGATGAGTTGCTTCCTTTCACAAACTAAGATGAGAAATTTATAAGATATGCATGTGTCTTGAACCATTGCAAAATAATCAAACCATATTACAATCTAAATGGAATAAAGCTTTAAATCATGTTGCTTTTTGACCCTTTCTGGTAATATTCATAAAATGCCTACTCGCATCAATCACAGTTACATCAACATAGATGAGCCCAATTCCTGGACATGTGCCCTTTTCCATATAAGCATGCCAAGTAACAAAGTTATTGACTAGGAAAAGTGTAAACTCAACTCAGAAAATATATAAAGAAAATAAGGTTTCCCAATCCCAAGAAAACTCATTTTCTAGGGTTAAAGAATTACAGTTTGAGCCTACTACAGCTTAAAACCCTGATTTTTCAACCCTTTTTCTATGGCTCTGATAAAAATTTTAATTATTATCAACAAATCAATAAACTAATACCAGAAATAAAATGAATAAACTAGGGTAAGGAAAATTCATATTCCAATCAACCCATTCTAAAATAAAGAGAGAGAGAGTTAAAACCTAGCCAATATAAAAGGCTGATATCATTATATGAGTTAAAACAAGATATTAATTAACCTGTTATATAGCCATGACAGTCACTTTGCATGCTCTAGCACAAAATACAATGTAGCAATAAACCTGTCTAAATCAGGTTTAACAGTCTAGGTAATAACAAAAGGTCCTACCAGCTTTCTCTACTTTTATCCTTAGCTTCTTTCTCATATTTTTGGATTGTACGATCATCAACCTGACCACTTAGGAAAAGTATCTGGCCTCCAGTTGTTGACTTGCCAGCATCTGCAAATCCAATCACAACACGACCCCAGATACAATCATGGAAAGGCAGCTAATTCATTTAAAAAAACATAAGTGAAATAACCAGATACAAAATACGGTTATAGAATTGGAAAATCACAAATAAAATAAATAAATAAATAAAGATCATATGAGATGCAGCAAATCAATCACTTCCATCATCTTTTCAGTCACCGAAAGTGATAATGGAAGATGAGAATAAAACTTAGAAATACAAAAGATACTGCCAGCTGCAAGAGACAACAGAAATGTTAAATCTTCATTGGTAAAAAAAGAAACTTTTTGTGTCCAGAAGATACACCCATCCTAAAGAAACCAGATACTAACTGTAAAGAGCAAATGAGATAACAATACAAATCAATATTAAAAAGGAAGGAAACAACAATTAATACTCATCAAAACAAGTATATATGGCAGAATGATAATGTGAAACAAATTATATCAACAATTACTGCTCAACAGACAATGGATGACATCAATAGTTATTAGATAAAACCTTTAAGTAGATTAACCTACCAACATGGCCAATAAACACCACATTCAAGTGCCGCTTTTTATTCTCTTCTGGCTCATCTGGTATTTCAACACATTCTGGTGCCGATACTTCCTTCTCTTTCACTGTAAATTAATCACTGGAAACAATGAACTGAGAAGCATCGATAACAAAACTCCTAGTCAAAGCAGAAACTAAATGGACAGATAAATATTACAAAAGATTTAAAATTTTAAATTTTTTATATAAAAAAAGGGCATTTCAGAGTACCTTTTGACTCAGACTGCACCTCTTTGGAGTCTAAAGTATTGTTATCTTTTGAATCTGGAAAATCCAACCAAAAACCTCATAGAGATTCAATATCAAACAATGTTCAAGGATATAAACACTTACTACAGCTGTCACAGCATAAATAGTGAGCTGGTCATAAATCAATTGTAATTTACATAACTTTAAAAAGTACTAATGGTCACAATTCACACTTTTTGCAAAAGTAAGCAATCAATGCCTAGACAGTGATTCATTTATAGCTGGGAAAATGAGATAAGAAGTGAAGGGAATTCAAAGGAAGTTCTTTTTTTCAAGAAAAATAAGATGAGTACTAGGCCTATTGTGGTTACTAATTCATTATTTTCTGAAGAAAAAATGACATGTTACACATACATGGGGGAATTCATTATTTCACCTATATTTCGTTTGTATGGTAGGGTAGAGATCATTATGAAGGGACAAAGGCAAAATAGTGCAAAGTGAAAAGAATAGACCAAATGAAACAACCAAAACACTTGTGAATTCAGGAAGCGAACCACATTCTAGTCTTTTGCAATCTATTCTTGGCCATTGATATCCATTTAAAGCTAGGCTGTGTTAGTAGCGGCTCTCTTAGGAATAGTAAAATAGCTCTCTGTACTCTTAAGAATAGTAATGCTGCTCTTGCAATGGTTACCAGAAGATGGCTTTAAGTAATGGCAAAATCACTTGCAAACCCTCACATACATCCAAACCATGGTGTTAAATAATGGCTATTAGATAAATTTGTTTGTCTATTATTATGTAGCAAACAGTTTTGCAACAGATATTAGGGAATCACATGTTAAGCAAGCCATTACAACCATTATAATCCGTTTCAGGCAATTGCACTTTGTTATTACAGCTGTTGCACTGTATATATATGCTTTTCTTTTGTAAACTAAATTCTAAGGAAAATTTATTGCAATCACAACTACGATCTCAAACAGAATTTGAAGTCATTACTGATCCCAACAAAAGTCAGAGAAACATAAATCATAAGTGAACCTCTTAATGACCAGAATATACCCCCCATCTTAAACATCTGATTAATCAAAACTCTAAGAGGCAAATTATAAAATAATATACCATTGTTCTAAAAAGAACGAAAGAATTTGCACCTATCAAAACAACTATGTGGCAGTATAACAACATGAAGCAAATCACAAAAACAATAATTGCTCAACAAACAATGGGATGGCATTAATACTTATCAGTCGAGGCCATGAAGTTGATTAACCTACCAACATGATCGATAGACTCTGCATCCAAGTCCCACGTTTTGTTCTCCTCTTCAGGCTCATGTAATGTTTCAACATCTCCTGGTGCAGATACATATGAATAACAAAAGTGCCTTGTTAACAAAGCAGAAATGTAGATGCAGAACAGATAAAGATCACAAAAGATATTAAAATTTAAATTAATTAAAAAAATCACTTTGGATTACCTTTTGGTTCCACTTTCTTAGAGTCCAGAGTAATGTTATCTACTGAATCTGGAAAACCAAATGATCAACACCTCAAATGAAGATTCAATATCAAAACTCGATTCGAAGATCTTAGACACTGATTACAGCTACCATAATGCATAAACAGTGTTCTATGCAGAAAAAGATTTAAAAAAATCAAGGAAAATTGAAAAGCTTACCAGCCAATCCAAAGTGATCAGACATGATTACAGCTCACGAAACACCACAAGTGGAAATTACTCAATATGGTGGCGTTATTGATTGGCAAGCTGGATTTTACTTTGAGAGCGTGAATGGAAGAGACAATGGCGTCTGGCTTAGGATAGAAGGAAGAGAGAAAAAGAGAAAGAAGGGAAGTGAATAAAAGGAACAAAAAATAGTTATTCCTAGAGATATTATATTTTCATATATATATATATATAATCACACTTCCCATTATAGTTGTTGGCCAAAAATAATTATTTTTGAACGTTGAAATTTTTTTTATAAATGTTACTGAAATTTCAAAATTTTTAACTCTTTTAAGATCATAAAAACTAAATAATTGTTATGTGGCATTATATAAATAAAAGATGAGACAATCATTAGATTAATAAAGAAAATATAACCATTTATGTTGTCTTAAACCAAGGAATGTTAATTGTTACTTGAATAAATAATAGGGAGAAGTACAAAATTCTTCTTTATAGTTTCATTCTTATAGGGGTAAAACTTGTGTTAACTTTAAGAGTGTAAGTCTTTTTGAGCAATTCTTGTTTTTTTTTTTTTTTATGAGACATTTATAATACTTGGGTTGGGATACCATACTAAGGAATATTTTAAGTTAGTACTCATAAACTAATTTGGGACTATTTAACTTACACTTGAAAGCAAGTTGGAGAGTTTAATATATAGACTAGACTTAATAACGATTTGGAAAGCTGTCGTCAACAATTCAAAGTGCTATGAACTTTCAATTGAGTTATACTGAGGAAAGGATGTGAAAGAGTAGCTATAGACCTCCACCAATCCTTATGTTTGTTTATTCTTATCCCTTCATTCTTTAATTTTATTTAATTGCATAAAAAATTTACTAAACCTAATTCACCCTTTTATTGGGGCTTCTAAAGAATAACAAATGGTGTCAAAGTAAGTCTCCTTTTTACATAAAAATCTCCATAACTAATAAAATATACAACTTTAGGACATCATTGAGAGCACAAGAATTATGCCCATAAAGAAGGTTGGTGAAGCTACAATGGTAAAATTCATAAATGAATGGTCAACCGAAAAGAAAAAAGGCAAATGCTAAAATTATGGAGCCATACACATTTGATTTTATGCCTTTAAAACATGAAATATGGAAAGTTTGGATATATACCTCAACCGAATAAATTTAAGACACTTTACAAATGCAACATGAAGGTACAAATGAAGTAAAGAAAAAGATCCAAATACTCACATTTAAGTATCAAACCTTCATATTAAGCCTAACACGAGCATCATTGTGATGTATGACAGATTCCTTGACATAATGGGCTTCCTCAAAGCCTTTGAAAAATTGTATTTGAATGAAAATGTGGTAGCTAAGATTTTGGGAATTTTTTAAAAAGAGAAATAAAGTATTAGAAGGATGAGTATTAAAAAAGTAAACAAGATAGACAATATATCACTTAATAATCTCATGGATAAATTACTAGCTCATGAGGTTGCTTTATAAAAACCTAAGAGTTATGAAGCTCTTATAAGAAGGATATTTCACTTAAAATCAATAAGAAAACTTCATCATCATCCTCTTTAATTGAAAATGAGAATGATCAAATATGAAATGTTTGTGATGATAAGGTAGATTCAAAGTTTCTTATAAAAGGGAAGAAGGGAAACTTAAAAAAGAAAGGTGATTCTTCAAGCAGTAGTTAATGTATATGTTATTAGCTCAATAAACTAGGTCACATCATAATGGATTGCTCCAATAAGTGCAAGAAGAAGAAATCATTCAAAAAGTTTCATAAGAAAAAGAAAGCCATAAAGGATACCATATGAGACGACATTAGTGGATTTGAATATGAACAAATTAGATAAGGAAGATGTGGCTAAATTATGCTTTATGGCAGTGGACCAATATAAACAAAGGAAGCAATGATGAGGTAAATCCACTTGCTTTTGTGTCGAATGAGCAATTTTAAAAGATGATTTACTCAAAGAACAAAATAGGAAAAATAATTTCAAAAAATCTCTCTTAAACTTTAAAGAGAACTTAATAAGGTAAAATTTTCCTTTTAAAAACTTTAAATATTTGAAGAAATAAGTTGATGATTTAAAAATAAAAACAAAAGCTTAAAGAAAATTCTTTCTAAATTTTTTAAAGGAAAAGAGAAATAGATGTCATTCGAGATGGATGAAGAGACCTTAACATTAAATGTGACCTTAGACATTTTCTTGCATTATCTTTTACATCCATTTCATCTCCATCTAAGATAGTCTTTATCAAGCTCAACACCCTAGAACACCTAGTCACTAAAGAACTAGAAGATAAACACCTTCACATAAGACTAATGCGTGCGCAATCACGCACATAGACATATATAACCATAAACACTTAAAAAGCTAAAAGCATAAGCATGCAATAATTGGCCATAAACACAAAAGCTAATCATACCTATATGTATAGACCTCAAAAGCTTAGGAGGTAACATATGATTTATAAACTTTTTGCTAAAACAAATGAAATCTTACTTATGACTCAAACTTTTTATCGACCATCGGGAGTCGAAGGGATGTAAGATCATACTTTAGTAAAAGATTAAGAAATGGCATGTAAGAAGATCATCAGGGATTTGAAGATGGGCTTTTTGAATCATAAAGCCCATGACATGAATCCAGTGGTCAATGGGGGACCTTAAGGAGTAACACTTTTGTAATACCCCAAATACTTGAATGAACTTATCACCCAACTCTGGTCAAGAAAAAAATTCAGGCGAAGATAGGTTTTAGTCAAAATAGATCTTTTAAAAGGCCTAACCTATCTTCACCCCATTAAAGATTGGGTTTGAAAGTTGAGTATGACTTGGGGAAAATGTGAGTCACCCTTAAATCACCCAAAGTTGGGGATCCAACCATCGAGTAAATCCTTAGCTTACTTTTACAAGTCTTGTACTCATCAATTAATTAATCTATTTTAAATGACCTTGACCATCCATCTAGCATGTTATTTGTACAATTGCATCAATCAAATACATATAATCACAAAGGGTAGGGAGACATATAAGATTATATAGAGATTCATACATGGATCACCTCGAGTGATGATTAGTACACATAAGCCTTTAAGCCGACAAAGATAGCCCTCAAGTTAATATAAAACATCATCAAGCAAAGGGTATTAATCCTGGGAATATTTAACATGAAATAGGGAGGATATTTCACCTAGTTGCTTAGGGTTCATGCAATGCCTTCAAATGTTCAATGCCCAAGTGAATAAACTTTGTATTATGGATATGTTAGCATGTTGCCTTTTATATAAAATAACCTTTAAATAGGCTAAGGTTATAAGAAACGTTGTGTAAGATGATGAAAGTGATGAGTATGAAAGTCATATAATAAAAGAAGGCATATGTCATGGATAATGAATCAAAACACATGAATCATAGGGTCCTAGGTTGTTGCAGCCTTTCCCAATCATCCTTTACCCGTATTAAACATGATGAACATAAAAGATGTATATTTAAACATAAAAGGGTAAAGAGAGTGTGAACACACAAGCATATAAAATAAGTTCAGACATAAATAAAACATAACTAGGGGTCATAATGTTATTGGTTATTGCAATCTACCCCAATAAATCTCTTTGAAAGTCTAAACAACTTAGAGAAAAACATGGAACAAAGGGTCAAAGGCTGAAGCTTACTTGCTATGAATAATGTTGTGAGCAATAAAAATAGTTTCTGAAAAAAAAACAAATGATATTTATAGACCATACAAATGTTTGTAAAAACTATAAAAAGTGTGTACAAACCTTTGGGCCTACGATTAATCCAAAAGTTTGATAAAAAAAAATCTCAAGGGGGGCAAAAAAAGAACGAAGGAAAGAAAAGTCCTTAAAGTGTCTTGGGGGTTAGCTTCTACCCTTAGAGATAACTTTTATGATGATTTTATTCCTAAAAGAATGATGGTTTCAATGCTAATAGAAAGGCATTGAACCTTTGGGCTTACTACTAATCTGAAAGTTTGATAAAAAAAATAAAAAAGGAGCGAACAAAAAAAAACAAAGGAAAGAAAAGGCCTTAAAATGTCTTGGGGTTTAACTTCTACCTTCAGAGATACCTTTTATGATGATTTTCTTCCAAAGAGAATGATGGTTTCAATGGTAATGCATAGGCATTGAACCTTTAGGCCTACTACTAATCCAAAAGTTTGATAAAAAAAAATCTAAAAGGAGCGAAAAAAAAAAAAAGAATAAAGGAAAGAAAGGCCCCTAAAGTGTCTTGGGGGTTAGTTTCTACCCTCAAAGATACTTTTATCATGATGTTCTTCCTAAGAGAATCATGGTTTCAATGCTAATGAAGGGGCTTTGCATGGTTTGTGCTTGAACCTTAGGTGGTCAGCTTGGGTTCTCAAAATTTTTGTGTTTTAGGTTCCTTAGGGTTTTGAGTATTCAATTTGGTAGCATTTGTCTAAAAAAAATTAGCCTCACCTTTAAAGAATGGATATTTATAAAAAGAAAAAAAAATGAAATACACATATATTGAGTGCATAGGTTGCACCAATCCTTTTGTTTCCTTTTAAATGGATGGGATTAATGGATAATCTAAAATTAAAGTTTCAAATTGTTTGTATAGCTAAAAAGTTATCCATATAGACAAGCAAAAAATAAAAAAAAAAGGAGTACATTATTCCAAAAGATTCCATCTTTCTTAGACTTTTGTGAGATGTTTGTATAACCATGTAAAATTGGCTGACTAGGTAGCATGGAAACAAAAAATGTGAAATAGACATGTGAAAATGACATTTTTCAAAAATATAGGAAACTAAATGTAGGGAAAACATGCAAATATAAAAAATTTGGGGGATATATTTATAAATTTTTTTCTTTCATATATAAATTTATAATTAATATTGAAGCAAAAAATAATTAAATCATACAAAATAATACTATTAAAAATAGTTATCCAAATCAATATTAGTTATAAAAAAAAATAAATAAGATGATAATAACAAATCATGTATTCAAAAAAATAAATATTAATTGCCAACAAGTTTCATAATTAAAATTAATATTTTAAAATTCTTTCAAAATAGAAAATACAATGTAAAAAATGTATGAAGCTTCTTAAACTTCATCATTCTCCTTTTCCATACTTTCATTTGCATCTTCATTGAAGAATACAGACACCAATTTTGGTTCGTCTAAAGATAAATCGACAAACTCAAAAATACCAATATCTTCTATGCTCACAAAGTCATCACCACCAACATCCCACATTTTAGTATTCTCATTATAATATTAGGAGGTGCTCCTTGACAAGAGACAAAGATTATTGTGAACAAAAACTAAATCTTTAGCACATTTTAGAGTTAACTTATTCCTTTTAAATGAATGAATAAAGAAATAACTACTCCAATTCCTTTCATAACAAGAAGAAGAAGTAGAATGTCCAAGCACTCTACAAGCCAACCTTTTAAAGCAAAGGTGCACTTGAACCATAACATGCCCACCATTTCCTAGGGTCAATGTCATGCCTACTATCAATAGAATCTGGATCACCAAATGACCCACATTTCAAAGAAAGTTAGCATACTCATCAAAAGCTTTAACAAGCTCATCAGTAGTTAAAAAAAACCCTCTTAAAACATTTATTTCTTTCTACAGATGTTTACTCATCCAAATGTGGAGGCACTCTATCTTCTTTTTCTTGAAGCCATTTATCATAGTAAAACCTTGAAAAATACAAAATCAAAAAAAAAAAAAAAAACTTAGCAAGAAAGAACTAAAAAATAGAAATAGAAATTTACCTTAGGTTCAATAAATAAGCTAGACAACAAAGTGGAGTATTATTCTTTGCCCAACGATTAATAAGAATGTAATGAACCACATTAAAGAAAGAAGAAAAATCATCCAATATCTTTTTTTCCATGCTCGTATATAGCAATCTTCACTTTATTAATAATGGAATCCCTCTTCTCATAAACCAAATGAAGGCATGGTTTGTTTGTATCGTAAACTCAAATCATGTCATAAATAGAGATAATGAAATAAAAAATTTAAGCTAAAATGAAATAAAAAATTTAAGCTACTTACTCCCACCAATTTTCATCCAACACCTTTTCATTAATAAATTTAGCTTTCCTAAATCATCTTCTTAATATGATGCCTATTCATCATTCATAATCATTGCTTCTAAAGCACGTCTAATAAGCTTAAATCTATTAAGCATAACAATAATAGAAGCAAAGTGAGTATCAATAACAAAAAGCAATTTTAATGAGCTAAATTTGTTAAACATAGCAACTCTCATTGAATGGTTCATTATGAAGTTCTTGATGACTAGAGCATCTCTATGTACTTCAGTGACTTAATGACACTTATCGTATGTTTCTTGATTAGTTTCCACATTTTTAGTTGCACATATGTTCTACAAAGCAAAAGTAAGAGTATGAACAATACATGGAGTCCAATAAATACATGGAAATATGTCTTCAATTATTTCTCTAGTAGCTTTACAATTTCTAGAATTATCAATAATAATTTGGACCACTTTTTGATGACCAACCTCATCAATAACATCTGTAAACAAATTAATAATAAAATGCTTATCCTTTACCTCACTTCAACAATCCACAACTTTAATAAACATATGACTATATTCATAAACAACCATTACATTAATCAAAGGCCTTCTTTGTGGGTCACTCCATCCATCACTCACAATGCTAACACCTTTTTCCATCCAAGTGCTTTTTATAAGATCCAAAAGTCTCTCTACATGTGTTTTCTCTCGTTAAAGTAATATGGTTCTTAATTTATTATAACTAAGAGGTATATAGCTACCTAAAGGATGATTAGCAGTAAATGAATAAGAACTAATGTAATATGAATTTCTTATTAAATTAAAAGGCAAACCTCCACTAAAAAATATCCTAGCAATCTCTTCATCCAGTTTATGTCTAGTTTGCTTGATAAAAGCTTTAGCACGAGGAGAATAATCAACTCTTGTCCTCTTTAAAGTATTAGAAGCATTTGGTTCATTTATAGACAAAGGACTCTGAGTAGTGTTATTGGTACTAGTAAGCAAAGAAACTTGTTTAGGTTGTGCATTAGATATTCTAGTTGTAATCTCATCCTCGAGTTTTCTCATTTTAGATATTTTCAACTTCCACCTTCTTACAAACACCAATTCCTTTCCCATTAATTTTTTAACAATTGGGCTCTCACTCTAGTGTAAGTCCCTTGCTTTTCTTGATGACGAGAATTACACACCCATTTTACATTACCTCCTCCTTCCCCTATTCTCTCAATTTTAGTGACACATTGCCACTAAGGACAATTATCATCATATATATGCTTTAACGTCATAGTAGTGGCACTATGACTAGAGCTACTACTTTTAGTACCATCCTTGGTAGTAAAATGAGATAACCTAAATAAAATAAATAATTCACAAAAAAAAAAAGAAATTGTTGAATGCAATTATTCAAATTAATTCATAACAAGAATATATCTTATTGTATGCTTTCAAATTAATTCATAGATGTATAATTATAAAGAATCCTAAAAGTATGGATTTAGTAATTATTCATAACAATCCAAAACTAATATATAATTAATTTGTATTAAAATAAATTGTTTTCATGACTATGAGTAAATGAAGTGAATTTTAAAAGTTTATTTGAGCATTTGAACATCATCATGTCTCCAATAAGTAATTGCTCTACTAGGATAAAAATACTCAAAAACCTTATAATAAACTACATTTTATAACAAAACCAAGTTGCATAACTGCAAAATACTGCAATTTTCTATTGTTTAATTGTAATATACTACAATTTATCAAACTGTAGTATTCTGCAATTTAAACTACAGAATACTATAGTTTATCAAACTATAGAATACTATAGTTTATCAAACTGTAGTTTATTAAACTACAAAATATTGCAATTTTTTTTGCAGTTTATTAAACTACAAAAAATTGTAGTTCATTAAATTGTAGTAAGAAATTAAAAATGACCCTAGATTTTGATTAAGATAACTTTTATAGATTTTTCTTCAATCTTTTATTTTCCTAGTCCATCCTTTTAAAAGTCAAGATTTGTATATAACTCGAGTTCATATTGTATAAAATTTCATCATTTCATATAAAAATATTTGAATTAACTAACATTATATAATTATGTTATTGACCACAAAGGACTTAAACTAATAAATTCTGTTGGTTTTATTGAATTAAAACCTTGGCTAATGTATTTAATTATTTAAAAACTGCAATTTAGAACTAGTATTAATATTGATGAAATATAGAAAGTTAATCATATACAAGTTCTCAGCTTGGGATTGTCTTCTCTATTACTGTGTTTGTCCTTTATGGTTCTAACTCCAATAAATTATTGATAATAACTCAATATCTCTTACTTTATAGCTAGACCCAAATTATTTACTAAATTTAATTGATGGTGAAAAAAGGATTTCCCAAGTAAAACCATGGCTATAGTGTCAAAATTCATCAAATACTTATAACACTTTTACTTGTCTTTATTTTATAACTTCACCTTTGTTGACGTGGGATATTTGGTACATATGGTGTTGAGGAACACTCTTACGGGTGTTGCCTTTTAGTTAATCCTTCCATTTAAAAGTGGTATCTCAATAAGCACATTCTCTTATGGAGTGAAAGACTAGTAGTGCACCTGCTACTTAATGGCCTATATGTCTATATATCCTAAGATATGAAGTTGCTCAAGTCTTTTGAAGATGAGGCATTAGTTGACTGGCCTGGGGATGTATTCATGGCTGATAGAATTTGATATAGGGAGTGAATGGCTGAGTCTCTCTAAGGGGTCATCCTTATTTCTCGTACATGTTTGAGGTCCTTCTACTGCTTTGATGAGGTTAAGGTGATGATCTTTTACTATTGTGCTAAGGGATGAGAGCCTAAGCTGAGGGGTTGCCTTTATAGTTGTTCGTGAAGAGGAGCCATAAATAGGCTAGTACTATAGAGCCTACCATACTTTAGCAAGTTATGGTGGGTGAGTTGGACCCATTGCTTGATGACATGGTAAAGTCCTATCATGCTAGTATGGCTAATATATTATTAGCATTGGAGTTAACTTAGTCCTTTTATACCTTAAAGACTAAGGGTGACACATATATAAGTATCTTGAATCATTGTCCTTCACATCATTAATTATTCTCTAGTTTATTGGCTTGTCACCCTTTTTTGTGCAAATTCGTTGAGTCCAGATGGAGCATTTGGTAGATTTGATAATGGCTCTAAAAAGAACCTACACTCAACAAACCAAAAGATTTACATGCAATGTGTTAATTATGTATGCATGTTCATATGTGTTATTATATCCTAACCGCCTAAACCTTTCCTTTTTTTGACATTTCAAAAGATGGTTGTGAGGAAGGACCATGAGTTATGAAAGGTGCAAATGGAGTTTTCTTGACTAGAAGCATGCCTATAGAAGAAGGCCAAAACTATAGAGGAGGAGATTGAAGAGGATAAAAACTAGCCATGCTTTTTACCTCATATTAGTATAAATAATTTTGCTTAGGATAGAAATCTTTGAACAGATTAAGGCACTTTGGGCATTGTTTACCCTCTTTTTTTTCCCCCCTCTTTTGGATATTGGCCCTTTAATCCCTTTATTTATAATACTCTTTTTATGATGATTATGCCATATATTATCATATATTATTTTCTTCTTTTCTTACTATTTATGCATAGTTGATTCACTATTTTTTGCATCTTTATTATTTATGCTTGTATTTATGCCTTTTGTTTGGCATGACAACTTTCCCCTTTATTGCTAAAAACCTTTTTCTTGAAATAAAGCATATATATGATTTATATTGCATTTGCTCTCAATAGTTGGATAAATATCTAAGTTGTCTATATAAATATATACTAGTCTATATAACCAATTGTATTATTTACACAATTGTCAACCAATTAGCTTAAAAATGTCTTTTTATCTTCCTCATCTTTATTCTGTGCATAAAACCCCTAATTTCAGCTTTCTAAACATGGCTAAGGATTTTTTAAAATCACTTCAACCTTTAAATTTGTCCTCCTTTACTTTGTCAGGGTTTTGAGCTCTCTACAATTTACCATTTGTCAAGCTTAACCCAAACTTCTTATACATAGCTTGTAGTTTTTGGGATCCCTCTAGCCATTCTTTCAACTTTAAAGGGGTGAGAAGATATGTCAGGAGTTTAGTGCCTTCTTGGATTACCTAAACTCAAGTGTGAACATGATTATTTCATCATGCCTTAAGTATTTAAACATTCACAAGATAATGAAGATATACTTTAGGGAGGAAAAGGTGTCACTCTCCTCTTTTCTTGCTTTATATCCTAATAGGAGTGGGTCCAAAGTGGCTTAGGCTTGGATTCACTCATGACGAAAGAGTTTTTACTTAAGATGGATGATGAAAAGGTGGGGTTTCAGACCCTTAAGCTTTTGGAAGAGATTGAACTGGGTATGATACTAGTATCAATGATTCTTAGCAAGCCAATGGTAGACATAGATAGAGTTACACTTAATATCAATCAATCTTTCTTGGAAAGCCCTTTAGTGCTCCAAACAAGCTATTCAAGATAAATTTATTCCAATAACTTCGTCTATAACTTCTTTTCATCCATCTTTATTATTCTTTATTTTCTTTTATAACTTTATGTTTTGCTTAGACCACCCTTATGAATTTTCAATCTAATAGGTGGCTCAATTTTACCTAGGCCATCCTCTTAAATTTTTAAACTAATGAGCTTCTTTCTTTCATTTTTTTCCATTTTATTTCTTTTTCAAATTTGGTTGTAAGGGAAGTTGTGCTTATTGGAGGCTCCGACAATCAATGTGAGATAATACTTTTCACAACATCACTCTAATTGATATATTTGTTGAGGCCTGCTTCTTTTGTAGTAGAATGGACTAAATGGCTATCCCTTATTTTTTATCATGATATTCGCTAAGTGTTCCCTAGTAAAGTTTGACTAGAGTTATCTTGAGGACCTATGGCAGTTGTGTAATTATTCCTATTATGATTTCTAGCACCTTTTTGGATCCATCTTGAGTTTAGCATCAGTTTAAACTTTTTTTTAGGATTTATAGGCTTTTTTCTCTCCTTCATAAAAGGGCCACTTACTTAGCACTTCTTGGATAAGTGGACAGTAGATAAGTTGACTATTGAGTTTATCATTTTTTCATCATTAAGGTTTTATCTTCTAAGGATGATGACTTTCATACATTGTCACTGGATGCATAGGACACTAGAGTCACGAAGGATAGAGAATAATAAAGTGTGAGGCAAATTTTTTTGAAAGAAAAATATGTGATGTAAAGATAATTTATTAATAAACTTGAAAAATATAAAAAAATAGAAAAAGATTAAGCATTCACCAGTTTGAGCTAAGTATTATTCTTGAGCTTATGTGAGTAATTATTTAAAAAAGAGGAAGTTGTGCAAAGCTACTTCAACAGTCTCATCCTCAATTACGTCTCAAGTTCATTTGTTAAATTCATCCCTTTTTATTTTATAAAGTGCTTAAGTGATTGAGAGTATATCCTTATGCATTATTTACTTTGTGAAAGGATACTTCTTTAGGTTATGAATCCACAAACCAAACTTTTATAAAAGGTTTAAGATAGTACATGCAAAATTTGGATATACTTTAATAATGCTTGAAAACTATTTATTAAAATCCATTGGTGGTGTTTGGTAAATTTGCCAAATTATATAGGTCTGATTGGTGCCCAACAAATTCACTATTATATAAAGATTTAGATAACTTCTGTAAGCTATTTGGTAGTGGAAATCTTTACCGAGATTTAAAGGATAAGAAGTAGGCTTGGTTTTAGGCTAAAACCCTATAAATCATAGTGTCTTAGTATTAATTACTTCTTATTTTTAAACGTTGTTTACTTAGCATTATACTATTCACCCTCCTTCTAAGGCATCTTAGGACAATAGATGGGCCTCTTTTGAGATGTTTCTTATATTTTTCTTTAAGAACAAACATATGATAAAATTTTAATTATAATTATTGATGAAGTTATGCTATTAAAGACCCTATCCTAAGTAATCCCCAAGATTTTTTGGATTCCCGTAATTTTATGATGACTTGGATGAGTTAATCCCCCTATGTTTATGATATAAAATGATTATGGTTAATAACAAAATATTACGATTAAGAGTTTTAGACTCTAAATTTGATGTGTTATATGCTAAATTGAGAATCACTCTTCATATGTTGTGGTATAGATGCCTTGTACCTCATGTATGTATAGTGATCCAAGGATGTCATAAATCTAAAGGACCACTTCAAGTATGGTAAAGGCTTAGTGGTGATAATAGAAGAGGTTTGTTCTTAAAAGGAATTACTTGTTAGATATGAGTAGTTATAATTTATTATAATTTTTATTATCTCTAATGTATTTGATTGATTATACATCATTTGTTTTTAAGTATAGGCCAAGTACGCCAAATGAATATTTTAAGTAATGTTTATTGTCTCTAATGCATTTATTTGATTATACATAATTTGTTTTTAAGTATAGGACAAGTACACCAAATGAATATTTTAAGTATGAAAGCATGTGCATTGATATGTTAAATTAAGGAATATGATGTTGGCCATTGTGTACTAAGAAGAGGGTTGAATTAGTGAAAAATTTTAAATTTTGGAGCAAAAGGATTGTTAGGCAAAAAGTATAAGAAATAAAAGAAGAATAAAACACACCGAGTTTAATACTAATTCGGGTATTAACCAGCTGTATATCCACTTTTCAATTCTTCAAATTGTGTGTTTCATTAATCACCAATGGTGTTTTAAAGCTCACACCTAACTTTACAACTTTTTTTTTTTAAAGGCTCACACATAACTTCACTAGTGTTTTACAAGCCTAATACTCAACCTAAACAAGTGTTTTACAATCAAAGGCTAACTCTAAAATCCAAACCTAATGGTGTTTAATGCTCACGCCAAACAATAACAACTCAAATACAAGAAATTGAATGCTTAAAGGTTAAAAAATAATTTACAAGAGTTTTACTATAATGAATGTTATTCTCTTACATTCAAGTTTATTTGGTGGTGTAGGCTATTATTACCCAAGAGACATTATAAACAACATTATGTCCAAATCTCTAAAGTATGCTAGGCAGATCCTACATTTATTACTTGTCAAATGAAATTCACGATAATGAGATTCACATAACACTAAATTTAGCTCAATTCATAGGGAGAACCGTTTGTATCTAACGATTAGTCCATATGGTATAAAACCATTGATTCTTCAAGAAAAATAGTCATTACATCCTTTGAGTAATAGTGAAAGTCGCGGTCGTTATTTTTCCTCTTTGGACGTAATGCTCACCATGAAATTGTCTGCCTAAATGGAGATGTTGTTTCACAAAAATCATGGTCACTACCATAATTTCGCTACCACGAATTTTGATGTTCAATTGGTTCTTTGGGACACTTGGTATAATTTGATTAAAGATTTGATTCCCTCCAAGTGAATACAAAAGTCGTGATTGTGACTCTAGACGTGACATGCACTGCAAAATCGTCTGTAAAAAATTTATCCAACTATTTTGCAAGATAATAGTCACGAACTTCTACTTCGTGACCGCGAATTAGGATCCAAATTTCAATCTTTAAGATTAAGGCTTCCATTCAAATGTCAAAGCAATCCTAGCTAAATATCTGTAAGATTAACATTTGAAATTGACATTAGAACCTTTCAATCTATATTGTCAATATCAAAAGAGAGTTTTGACTTAGACTTGACCAACCTAATCCGACATATAATGCCATAATGATATTGTTGCATAAATTCTATGTAATGTGAGGGCGTATGTTGAGGACTTGAATTCCCAATTATATATATATATATATATATATATATATATATATATATATATATATATATATATATATATATATATAATTTATTATATAATTATAATTAGAGTAATTTTAGAATATTAAAAGAATTAAAATATTATTTTATATTAGAATTATATATTATATATTAGAATAGAATAAAAAAATAGATTAGAACTTTCTATTATTCTATTATAAAACAATAAACAAAATTAGACCTTTTCTCATGTCAATGTCAAGTCAAATTGGATTAACATTTTATTTTTTTATTTATAACATAAAAAAACTTTTGAATTTTATATATGTGTATGTGTGTGTGTGTGTGTGGGTGGGTGGGTGCATGCATGTTTATTAATTACTCTTTTTTCCTTAAATAAAGAAAGTTAAGTAAGTTAACTCAAGTAAGAGAAGACTCCCTCACTTAAAGATTGGATAAGACAAAAGGAAGAAAAAGATGTTCCTTATAGCTTAAGTTCGAAATTTTAATGACTGAAATTACCATTATATGCTATGATCACTAAGGTATGAAATGACATAATATGTGCTAGGCAAATATAAATGTATGATAAATCATGCAAAGACATATAAGCATGTGCATGATAATTTTATAATACATTTTAACTATTTATCGAGTTTTTCCTATAACTCATGCCACCATATTCACATATTAGTTGTTTTGCTAACTTCTTAATGATAAAAGTGTATTGGGAGTTCATTTTATTGTAGGCACTATATTCATTGTCTATAGTTATCATATGTATATCTAAGTCTATAATTGTTATGCATTCAAAGAGAGTTCTAAAAATGCATGATGTTATGGACATTTGAAGTTATAAGGATAGATTTAGTGTTCCAATCTTATATAATTTCTTAATTATCTCAGTATAGGTTACTTAAGAATGACTACATGTCCGAGTTAAGTATGATCACTTATTTTCCTAGTTATGAGATTATTATACTTGACTTTGTCCTTATTAAATTGTATAAAATGGTGTAGTGGTTTTACAGAAAAGAATTATGGTAAGAAAACTAAAGAATGACGAGATAGAAATCTCTTTACCACTCACAATATCATTATCATAATAAGTTAAAAGTCTTAGATGTATGATGTTATGACCTAGATGGTTGATACTCTTCTTTTTATGATTACTTTGAGCCTTAAACATGTGATAAGATGATGATGTTTGGGAAAAATTTCTCCTAATTTGCATTTCTAAGCTTATAAACCATTTAAGGTTAAGTTTAATGATGATGACGATGACTTTAACACATTTAGTTAAGAGCCTCTTAGAGTCACTCCCTTAGATACTCATTTAAGTTTTTTAAGGTTAAGTTAAGGCTATATTATATTGTTTCAAAGATTTAGATAAACATTAGTGAGTTAGGCTTACTATAAGGAGTGGTGGCCTTATTCATATCCCTTTGTAAATGATGATTTAGCCCATTTCATACTACCCCTAATTATGGGTAATGACAATATGTTTCCCCCTCTTATAAATCCATAAGATCGTTATCACCATTTGATTTCTCCACATTTTAGTTTGTTATCCTAAATAAAAATTTGGCATCCCTCATGCTTCCAAACTTATAAGCAACATAATCTATGTGTCACACGTGAAGAGCTAGGTTTCGACCATTAATGGTAATGAAGGTGTTTTTGCAATGAGGAAAGCAATTCAAGCATGGAAAAAGTGCCACTTGACCTAATTTAAAGAAAATGTAAGACTCATTCTTAAAAGGCATCCTTCATAATTCTATGCTTATTATGGTTGATGCTAGGCTTATTTATTAGGAAATGGAACATAAAGAGAACATCATTACTTTGTATTACAAAGTAGTTGAGCTTGAGGATCCTATTAGATAGTGTAACTTAGTTATTTCTTACTTACAAGATGATTTTGCTTCTTTAGTCTTATAATGGATTGTTATTTTGAAATTAGTTGATTCTTAAAATGACTGGATCAATAAATACTTGATGGGTGTTTCGTATCTCTTAGGCTTTTTATTGGCTTACATGGCAACCCATACTTTTTAAGCTAGCAACTAAGATTTTAGTTTTTGATAATGATCAATTGATGAGATAAGGCACTGTTTAAGAGCTTTTTGAGTCTCTGTGACAGCCTAACTTGATTATTGAAGTGAATTTTCTAGTGATGTTTCTTTCTAAATATATGATTCTTGATTTTTTAGGTTGTATTGGTTTTTTTTTTTTTTGAAATTTGATATGAGAAATGCAATTCAAGTGGACAAGAAAAGTTTCTTTCCCTTAGGTACCTCTAACTCTATTCATAAATTTGTTTGAGTTTTAGAATAAAAGAAGGAAATGTTGAAGAATGGAAGGTTGAAGAACTTTTTTATATTTTGTATTATTTCATTGGAAATTATAAAAATTTTGATAGGACCTTTAAGTTTAATGATGCCAAAATATAAAGATGTTAAATTTATTCTTACAAAATGAGAAATTAAGTGTTGTATTAAGATAAAAATCCATAAGGAAAATTGTATTTTACCTCATAGAAAATATGGGGTATGTAAGCATTTATGTAATTTAACCTTTTATATTGCACCCTTAAAAATGATGTGTGTATGAATTTACATATTTTATGGTTGGAGCTTAAAAAGAATGATAAATAGTCATAATTTCATCATAATTTGATAAAGTCTACTCGTTTTCTTGATTTTTTTTTTATCACAATATATAATACTTGAAGATATATTATGTCACTATTATTTCAATTTTTAGAAGTATTTATTATGATAAAATATTTGATATTAATATATAATTAGATAGAGTGGCAAGATATATTTATCATAATAGTAAAATTATATCACAAAGTTTTTATGGAAAATATTATAACAAAATTTTTTTTTTGTCACCATATGCATTATGTGTTGCTTTATTATGACAATTATTTTTCAATGAATTTTGCTTTTTTGTTTTCACTAGATTGCCCAATTTAAGATTTTTTTATTTTATCATTATAGGTATATATTTATTATGAGGAAACTGCATTTTTAAAAATCTTTTGTCTCAATAGACTAATTTTTTTAATAGGATGTGCCTACTTTAGTTTAATCATTTTTATTATCAACCTCCTTTTCTTTAAAAAAGAAGAAGAAGAAGAATCATATTAACTAACTCAATAATATTTCAACTTAATCAAATTAAAGTAAATAGCCCAAACTATTATTCTTTTCATTACATTTATATAAGGAAAGAATAATTATTGTAAAATATCATAAGAGACTGAATCATTCAAACTATATAATCCATTTATGTAATATGACAAAATGTTGATAAATTAAATTTGACGTACTTATACAAAAATGTAAACAGAAAGGAGATACTTAATACCAAACCATATTATTATATTGAACTTGTCAATAATCGTATTTTATTCAAAATAATATTATTAGCAATTTTCCTCTCATAAGTAACAGGTATGCAATTCACATTATAACAATCCAAGAAGCACACACTTAGAATAAAATATCTCATAACTCTATTAATAATTGCTTATACTAATTGCTTGTACTAATAAGAAGACCCATCATTCTAGTCCTAAAATTGAAATATTTCATTTTGTAAAGTTAGTGGATACAGAGTGTTTGCAAAGTTAGTTATCTCAATATTCTCCTGTACCTGCAAGACAAACAAAAAAAATAAAAAGATAAAAATATAATAGTAAGATCCATATGTTTCAATAAAAATTTTAAAGAGTACTAGATTTTTTTTTATTACCTTATCTTGGAGATATTGATTGGCAGCTTTGAGTATTCCTTCCTATAACACCAAAAAAAATTTAACTTGTTAAAGTACATACCTATTTATAAAGTTTTATTAGAATTAGAGTGGCAGTTTTTTATTTGATTAAAAAAATTAACCTAAATTTGTCTAAAAAACTAATTCAATCTGACTCAACTTGAAAGAACACTCAAAATGACTTAAATTTAAAATGATTAAAAATTTTTAAGTGACCCTAATTTGGCCTAGGGATCAATCTAAATGTACTTGACCTTGATTTGAACTCACATATCAATTTGAATAATTTGATTTAAATTATTTAAATATTTAATATTTTTTAAAAAATTAAAAATAATATTTTGTTTATTTTAAAAGATAAAATTTTGAGTTATTCAAATTGACTTGAATTTTTTTTTTTCACCTTGATCTGATGATTATACTTGACCTACCCACGACCTAAAGTAATCTAAAATAAATCCGCTAAAAAAAATTTTGAATCAAAATTAATTTGGTCCTAACGTTGCTTGACTCGAACCTACCCACCCTACTTATTTATCATCTTTAATAAAAATAATTGAATAAAGCAAGAAATTATTTGTGAAAAATTATGCTAGCATGGTACTGGTTTTTAAGTTGTGAAACTCTCATTATAATAGTAAATGAAATCACTCAATAATAAGACTTCTTCACTCTTTAGATTTTCCACACTTCACACATAAGACTTCTTTGCTCTTCACGCTAATCTAGTTAGGTAACATGGTAATGCTAACTAGATTAATTCTTATTTGGCAATATAATCAGTAGCTATAACATTAGATTTAATCTTGTAACTTGTAATGAAAATTATAACAAAGCGAATATTCATTTTAAATTTTATATACGAAGGGGTTTGGTATCATTGTGATTTTCTAGTTTTATTTTAAATTAAAAAATAAACACTAAAAATACTTTTAAAACACTATTTTTTATGTTTTCATATTTATCAAGAAACATTTCAAAAATAAAAAATAAAAATTCTAATTTTCAAATATTAATTTTTATTTTATAAAATAGGAAATAAAATAAGAAAAATGATAACAATTCACATCAGTTTCAAATTAAGAATGATCAAGTTTTATATGTTAAGAAAGATTTGCAATCTTATAAAAAAGAAAGAGTATTAGAGATCGAACTCCAATAAGAATTAAAACAACAATATTAATATGCTCTTGAATTTAAGCTGCTTAAACCCATTAAAAGTTAATAGTCCATTCATCTTATAATATAGAATTAGGAATTGAAATAATCCTAATTGCTTGGGGAATTGTATTTTAAAATTGAGAATTGTTGGTCATATTAGCAAATAAAAATTGAGTTGGCAATAAATCACATTTTTTATGGACTATTTTCCTTGCACTAACTTTAGTTTTTCTCATATTTATATATATAATGCGTTTTGGCTATAACTAATTCATGAGATTTCAATAACTTTAAGTTTTATACTCTTTGGTTGTGATAAATCTTCTTTGTTTTAAAATTTATTTTGGGCACATTTGTTATTTTATGAGAGGTTAACATATTTAGTACACTTGGGTTTATGAGCGTGAATGTTTTTCTTCATTCTATTTTTTGTGCTCTTAAATTTATTAATGGATACAAATTTCCTTTCACACGCAGATATATGCTTAGACTAAATCACATAAATTTTTATCTTCTTATTTTTATTCAATTTGTTGTTGCATTCATTCATCTAAATAATTTAAATTTTACTCTAACAACTAATATTAGAGCTAGTTTAATATTTATCTAAGATCAATTCTAATGATAATAAAATTTGATATTGAAAAGTATGATTGCAATATGAGGTTTGCTTTATGGCAAGTAGTATGAGGTTTGCTTTGTGGCAAGTTAAGATGCATGTTGTCTTGATACGAAATGGGTTGTATAAAGTTTTGTTTGACAAGGAAGAAGCTAGGTAGTATATCTGATGAAGATAAATAAGAGAAATAGAAAGTTTTGGCTGTCATTTAGTTATGCTTATTGAATGAGTTTCCATGAGACATCACTAATGAGAATACTATCATAAATTTATAAGCTAAACTACAGTCTTTGTAAATTAAGAAAACTCATAATCAAGTTGGTAGTAAAACATTACATGCATATGCTTACTATGATAGAAGATACATCCTTAAAATCTTATATTAATGAAATGGGTTCCATTCTTACGGATGTAAAAAAAAATATAGATATCGAGCAAGAAAAGGAAGACCACACATTTATATTATTTCATTATTTACCTATATCTTATTAGCTCTTTAAAAATATCCTAATTTTCAACAAGGTTGCCTTGATTTTATAAGATGTAAAAGCAACTTTATTTTTAAAAGAGCTTATGGGCAAAGAACTTATTTTTAAGAATGTAAGTCTAGAAAAGGACAAACTATTAGAGAAAGATAAAGTAATAAAAATTTTGGTAGAAGCAATAAAAGGCCTAACTATTGTTGTGATGAACACTCAGTGAATTTATACATTATATGTGCTTTGAGATCTTCTGTGATAAGGATAACTATTGTTTCTACTTTCTTGTTAGCTTTTAGCGTCACTAAATTATAACATATGAAGTTAGGACATATGAGTGAAAGAGGTTTGTAAGTTTTTGAATAGGAGGGGTCGTCTTTATAGCCAAAATTCATATAAGTTAAAGTTTTGTGAATACTATATTTTTGATAAACAAGAAAGAGTTTAGTATTAGAGTTCATAATACTAAATGTAGTTTGGATTATATTCATTCTGACCATTAGGATATTATTTGTATTCCTTCAAATAACGGTTTTTGGTACATGCTTACCTTTATTGATGATTACTTTAAGAAGATATGGGTTTATTTTCCAAAGCACAAGAACAATGTGTTTGTTACCTTTAAGTAGTAGAAGGCTTTAGTAGAGAATAAAATGGGACAAAAAATCAAATGGCTTTAAAAAATAATGGGGTAGAGTTTTTTGTGATAGTGAAATTAATAAATTCCAAAAAGATAAGGTTATTGTTAGACATCTTACAGTTAAAGGCACCTTAAAATGCATGAATAAAATTTTGTTATTGGAGAGTGTCCACTGCATTTTATCAAATTCCAGCTTATCTAATTATTTTTATGTAGAAGTAGCTTTTACAACTTATTATTTGGTAAATTTTCATCTACATCTATTGATTTGAAGACTCTAGAAGAGATATAATCTAGATATACTAGTGTTTATTTTGATTTGAGAGTATTTGGTTATACTATTTATATTCATATCAATAATGGTAAACTAAAGCCTAGATCTAAATAGGGCATATTTGTTAATTAACTTATTAATGTAAGGGTACAAAATATGGAGTCCTAATCTAAAATATCTTAAATTTGCAATAAGGTAAGATATTATATTTAATAAATTCGATATGCTTATCTTAAAAAAGGAGTCTTCTATGGTGTTAAATTTTTTTATTAAGATATGAAGTTCAAGGTCGAGAGTTTATGTCCATAAACTAGTTCAATTCAATAAGGCCTAATTCAATTACCTACTTTTATTTAGATAGCTACACCACCATAGAAGGAACATTCTATTACTAGATAAAGGTTAAAAAAAATTAAAAAAAATACCTTAGAGATTACATGATACTATGTTACATATACATTAGATTTAGAATATGAAGTAGATAATGTTGGTGAAACTTAAACATATTTAGAAGCTATTTCTTGTGATGATTTAACTAAGTAGTTAGTGGTCACGTAATAAGAGGTGGAATCCATAATAATAAAGCCTAGGTTTTCACAAAACTACCTAAAGATAAAAAGATTATTGGTTGCAAATGGGTGGGTTAGTAAGAAGAAAAAAAGAGATTTCAAATGTTGAAGATGTTAGATTCAAGGCATAACTGGTTGCAAAGGTTTAAGGCATTATTTTAATGATGTTTTCTCACTTCTTGTTTCTATTTATGTCTTATTTGCATTGGTTGCCATATATGATTTAAAGTTGGAATAGTTAGATGTTTAGACTTTTTTCTTGCATGATGAGCTTGAGGAGAACATTTACATGTAGCAAATTGAGGGCTTTAAAATTAAAGGTCAAAAAGACCATGTTTATTTATTAAACAAATCATTATAGGGTTTACAATAGTCTTATCAATAATGGTATAAGCAATTTGATTCTTTTATGGTTAGACATAGCTATCTAGAAGCCAAAATTGGGTTTATTTGAAAAAAAAATTAGTTATAGTTCATTTGTTTACTTATTGCTTTATGTTAATGATATGTTTATTGCTATCAAGAACATGTTTGAAATCAATAAGTTGAAAGATGAATTAAGTGGTAAATTTAAGATGAAAGATTTTTAAACTACCAAATTTTAGGTATGGAGATTCATAGAGATACAACTGTAAAAAATTATTTCTAACTCAAATGAGCTTTATCAAGAAAGTTTTAGAGTGCTTTGGTATGAAAAATTAGTCCATTTATTGTTCAATTTAGATTACCTACTGCTATGTCACCATAATTGGAAAAAGATAATGAGTACATGTCATATGTTCCTTACTTTAGTATTGTTGGTAGTATCATTTATATCATAGTTTGTACTTGCCTTATCATTTCACATGTAGTTGATATTGTTAGTAAATATATGTCAAATCCTAATAGAGAGTTTTGACAGGCAATGAATGGATTTTAGATACCTAAGGGGCACTATTGATTCTTGTTTAAAGATTGGAAGGAGTAAGGGTAATATGATTGGTTATGTTTATTGAAATTATGCAGGTAATTTGGATAATAAAAGATTTATTATTGGTTATGTATTTACTCTATTATAAAGGTACTTTATAGTTTATAGTTATATTAGTTACTATATAAATAAAGTACATGATAGTTACTAAGACTATGAAGAAAGATATTTTGTTAGGAGATTTATTTAGTGAAGTCAGTTTGGATTTACAAGTGATTGTTATCCATTATGAGATATTAAGTGTTATTTACTTAATGAAAGATCCAAGGTTTCATGAGAGGATGAAACACATAACAATGTTATTTCTCAATGAAAATTTTGACGAAGAAAATTGATGTAGATAATCCAACTAATATGATAACTAAGCCTATTATGGTGAAAAAGTTTGAGCATCACTTAGACTTAATATTTATCATGCTCGAGTTATGTCCTTAGGGACTAATAAAAAGGTAGAGCAAGATTCATTAATTTTATACAATTGAAGACATTCAAGCAAGGTAGAGTTTTGTTAACTATACCTTAAAATCATTGGAACTGTTCCTATTGCTTAACCCTACTAAAAAGTCAAATAATCTTTTTTCTTTCTATTTCTAAAACCAAGAATTATTGGTCATATTAGCTAATAGAAATAAACTAGGAAATAAACCATGTCCTTTAAGATTGGCATCTTTTGCATGAATTTTGGACATTCTTATGTTTTTATATATAATGTTTTGGTCATAACTAAGGCATTTTAGGTGTTGTGCCCTTTGGTTGTGACAAATTCTTTTTGTTCAAAAATTTATTCTTTTTGCTTTTTTTGTAAGAGGTTAAAGCATTTGGCATATTTGGGTTTTAGAGACTTTAATTATTTTCTTATGTTATTTTTATACTCTATAATTTATTAATGGATTTAGCTTTTTCTTCACTTAAGTTTGTAGGCTTATGCTAAAACACATAAATTTTTATCTTAAATTTTTTGTTGTATTCATTAATCCAAATAATTTTAGTTTTTCTCTAATAGCATTTAATCATTATATTAATACCCTAATGATAATATTAAATAAAATTACATGATATAACCTATCCTAAAACTTGTGCTTCTTTTAATTATCTCTTGATTTTAATTTATCTAGAATTAGTTATTGAAGTAATTATAAACTTTATTGATGTTTAAATTTTAGTTTTTTTTAACATTAAACTAAAATTTTAAGTTAAAATATCAAAAAAAAAAATTTATTTTGTCGCTTATGTAAATAAAGTATTATGATTTTTATAAATAAGAACTCAATTGACCTCCTCCTTTCTCTATCCAATATCATGCAATTTATCCTTTAACCATATTCAATTAAATTAAAGTAAAATTTAGATTGTGAACTTTCTAAACAAGCTTAAATGCATAAAATGCATAATTGCAATTTGATTTGAAGTTAATTTTTCTTTTTTTTTTTTCCAAATCAATAATAAGCACTATTTTATAATGATGTTAAAAAAATTAGTCTAAAACCATAAAGAAAGAGAGAAAAATTAGTTAAAATCATGAAGAGAGAGAGAGAGAGAGAGAGAGAGAGAGAGAGAGAGAGAGAGAGAGAGAGAGAGAGAGAGATGTTAATTGAAAATGCATCAATTGAACTATTTGATTGAAATGAGTTTAATCTTGAATACAATACAATAATAAAATCTTCAAGAGGGGACGTGATTGTTACTTCATTCTTTCATTTTGAATAAGAACCTTAATTTAAAAATATCTATCCCTTTGAAGGTGCATTTGGTTCGTGAAGTCTTATAGGAAAATAACTAAAAAATATTCAATTTTAGTGTATTTGTATACAAAATTATATTCCTAGAAAGTTAAATTCCTAAATGATAGGCCTCTTCTCTCCACAATTATTTTCCATGTACATAAAAAGTACTTTCTCATATTAAAGGATGAAAAAATTTCTTTCTAATGATTATAGAAAAGTTTAAAAATTAAATATATAATTAGGTCCTTTATTAGTATAATATTTGGACAAATATAATCATATATATTATTATATGCTAATTATGAAATTTAACATTCTGCGCACAAAAAATTATTGTTCAAAATCTAAGCTAGCTAACTACAGTTGAAAATAAATTGAAGAAATTTTACTTTTATATTTTATTTTCATAAATCTTTTTCTTATACATTATAATATGTTATATTTTCAAACATTTTTAACAATGATATTTCATATTATTTTGGTTATTTATGTCATGCTTTACTATAAAATAAATATATATTTCATTTTCATAAATTAATTAAATAAAACATATCACAAATAGGGGTATTATAGCAATATAAGTTACTTCTACTTTTCTATGTTTAAATCAAATATAATGATGTCAAGTGTAAGAAAAATTTTATTTACAATCATATATAATAATGTTATATTTTGGGAATTATTTTTCTGAACATTGATTTTCTTAGAATGTGATTATAAATTGGAATGTTGAATGTCAACAATTAAACGCCTCTTAAGTTTAATTTTATTAGGATTCATGATTTTGTCCTTAGAGTAAAATAGGGAAATGTTTAGGAAGTTTCAATTTGTATGGCTCAATGTAAGAAATCATTGTTACTTAAGTTTCGATAATGACACATTTGGAAATTCATTTCCCTTTCCTACTCATCACATGCATCATCATTTAAACACACATTATCTATTTAAGTTATACATTGCCATTTGCCTACCATTGGAACTAATAAGTTTGAGAAAAATATTTAATGTGTTTGAGGAGACTTGGCATTCAATGTGTTTGAGAAAAGTATTTGCATTATGTACTCAAGTTAATCTTTGAATAAATACTTATTGTTAAGTGAGAAAATATTAATTTAAGCATAATTTAATGCAATAAGAGCTCTCCACAAGAATAACCATGTTCTTAAACATCTAGAATCCAATTCCAAAGACAAGTTCTCATATATGGGCATCCGCATTGACTCTTAGAAATGCAAGTGTGCATTTGTGAAATACCCCAAACTTATTTTGCCTTATTTATGGTGATATTAAGAGTTAGATGGTTGTGACCTAACTTGATGAGAAAATCATTACATCATGATCATGATTTATGATTGTAAAGATATGACCTTGAACATAAATTTCATTTGGATATAGAATGTTTACACCTTAATGTTATATCATGATTCCACCTTACACAACCTTGAGGTTGTCTAGTTTATCGACTTTTGAGACATAATGTTCAGACTTTAAAGTCATAATCGCTCTTGTTGATATGACCTTGAACATAAAATTAATTTTGATATAGAATGTTTACACCTTAATGTTATATCATGATTCCACCTTGCACAACCTTGAGGTTGTCTAGTTAAACGACTTTTTGAAACATAATGTTTAGACTTTAAACTCAAAATTGCTCCTATTTATATTATTGTGACTTTGAATGATTGTTTCTTAAAGTAATAGATAATGTCTTCATAGAAGTCATACTCATGATTATTATTATGCATGACCATGATTTTTGAGATTATATAAGCCTCAACTTTATTTTTAGCACTTATACATATAAACATGCATATAAATATTCTCTCTCTCTTTCTCTCTCTCTCTCTCTCTCTCTCTCTTCTATAAACCACTCAAATCCACTTTACACTTTGGTAATCTTTTGAAAACTTTTGAAATTAATTGGATTTCCTAAAATTCCTCATAGAATATCTTGCTTTGACCATTGGATTTGAATTTTTAAGAACATGAAGGTGTTTCTACTCCTATAAGCTTCAAGATCATTACCATGATTTCATTTCACAATAAGTAAATATATGTTAACTAACTATAATATAACATTTTTTAGGGGTAGAATCTAGCATAAAAATCTATAAACATGTAAGATTAATATGCAATATATGAAATAGAAAATAAAATCTAAGTTATAGATATTTTGAGAACATTCATATGATTGAGTGTTTTTTTAGAATTCTTTTAGTTTGGATTAGTTAACCTTTGACCTAGAAAGATTAGATGGACTGGATGCTATTAGCGTATGTATGATGAAAATGAAAGGTAAAAACTATAACACCCCCAAACTAGAGAGGTGCTAACTTAGGGTGCTTAAACTTAAAGGTGTTAAGCTTACTCTAATATAAGGGGTAGAATCTAGCATAAAGACTTATAAGCATGTAATATTGATGTGTGGAACATAAAATCTAAGTTATGGATCTTTTAAGAATATTCATATGATTGCATTTTTTTTTTTTTGTAAAACTCTTTTAGTTTGGATTAGGTAACTGTTAACCTCGAAAGAATAGATGGATTAGGTGCTATTATCATATGTATGATGAATATGGGAGGTAAAAACTATAACACCCTCTAAACTAGAGAGGTGTTAGCTTAAGGTTGAAATTGAAGAGGTGTATGCTTAAAATGGATGGAGCCATAGGGATGGAGTCCACATCAATTACGAATGGTCTATTATATGATTCTAAGGTTAAACTACAACATAACTTAGGTATTATGGTTTGGCCATTCAATTATAGGTTATTTAGGATAGCTTGAACTCCCTCCTTTATTTTTTTAGAAATTTAATTTGTTACGATATGGATTATATGTTATTTATATGGTAGAGCTCATATATGGCATCGACCATGTTAGTATTGGAGCTAGATTATAGGTTTTAGATTTCTAATTTATAAGTAATGTTATGTTGCACACATCCATGTTTACCCTTTTCCCTTATAACATGCTTATTGAATTATCGAATTGTGCCATGAGGCTATTAATGATGATAATGAATTATGATACTGTATTAACATGGATTTTAAATATGTATTTTGAAAATTTTCCATGATTTTAACAAATATGATAAGTAATTAAAAACTTTTGAATGTGAGTTTTCAATTGAAAATGAATATGCTATTAGGAACTTAAAGGGTAATTTATTTTTAGAGAATAAATTAAAAAATTACTTTCGAAGCAAAAATAAAAAGTTAATTATGTGAATGCGTGTACTTGGGAAAGGCAAAGGGTAAGCCTAACAACTTAGGCCATGCCTAATTTTGAAGTATCACTACTTTGACATGTATATGCACTAAGTAATTTATAAATATATGTATAATATAAAATAAAATAAAATAAAAAGGATATTGATTAGTCTAACATGTACCATCTAAAAACTTATCCCTATACTCTAAAGCTCGACCAAATACAAGAGAAAAAGATAGAGAGAGAGAGGAAAGGTTGTCCTACCTATTAAGCATGCCCACAGCTACCAATTGGCAATACTGCTATTTCCAAACTCTTCCCTACCCTTACCAACACTAATATTCCCATAAACAATAGGATGTGGTGGCAAAAGGAGAAGACAAGATGATTTTTGGAAATGCCACTTTTACAAGCTCATTTTAGCTAACTTTGACCATCATTTATGATATAATTGGTAGCTTTATAAAGTTGACAAACTAAACTTTCTTTTGAAACCTCATGCATCATTAAAGATAACTTGTAATGGTTGTAGTAGAGCTCTAAAGGTTATTTTTTTTTAATACTTTTAAGCTTTTATAAGCATGGTGTGTTTACCTACACCGCTACTACTATTGTGTTCTTGAAGTTAACAAGTAGATCTTAATAGTTTAAGCCATTTGGATACAATGCTCACTTTTACATCCTAAGTATAATCTTGCAAACTATTTGTACAATTTGGTTATTTTTTATGCATTTTCTCAATTTAGTTAATTAGGAGTTATTGAGTTTTAAGAGCCTAATTTTAAGTTCATTTAGATTCATAAGATATAATTAAGAATAAGATAACTTTGGGAATGTTTTATGAAAGTTGTATGATTAAAAACTATGATCCTAGACAAGTTTGACTAATTAAATGAAAGTTTGGACTTAGAGACATAAGAAATACATTATTTGAACTTTAATTACCTTATTTATTCTTGGTTGGTTTTGGACATTATTTGTGTTAAGTTGTTTCCTTATTAAGCTATAAGTATATATGAACTTTAATTACCTTATTTATTCTTGGTTGGTTTTGGACATTATTTATGTTAAGTTGTTTCCTTATTAAGCTATAAGTATATATTCTTATTATTTTTGTCATAAGGTGTTTAGTCTAGTTACAAAAGAGACTTTGTAAGATTTTAGGCAAAAATCTAAGTCTATACTATGAGTCTAGGATTAACAGAAACCATTCTTTTACTATTGATTACTCTATTTCATTTATCCTTCTTTAAATGTTCTAAAAGTGTAATAAGATGATCCTAGTAGAATGAAGAGCTAATATATGTCTGCAAGGTGTTAATGGTTATTACTTATTATTATAATAGTTCATGAAAGGCAATATTCCTGCTCTATAATTGCTTTGTATTATGTATGAAACGTTTAATTTATGTAAATTAATTGTCAATTATGAATATTGTCTCAAGGTTTCATAATCATATATTCTTAGCATCTTTATAATATTACATGGAATATTGTCTTGGTTTGAATTAAACTTATAAGTGTCATAGATAAACTATAATTGTGATTCCTTAAGTTATGCTTATTCTTCATTATGTGCTAGAAATGATGACATAAATTAAGACCACTCTCCAATGTCTTTAATGATGTTTGGTGTAATTAAAGAATTTTATATAATGTGAGATGTATATACAAGTTTAGATAAGCTCTTTCAAGGATAAAGAATTCATATATGCTTGATTAGAATACTAGAAATGGTAGACCACAAAGTGTCCCTTCATATCTAAATAAGATCCTTAGATGCCTTTGACTAGATTAAGAATAAGTAATGTTATCTTTACATTTCTTGTGTTGGTATTTGTGAAAATACATATGAGACATATAAATCTTGTTTAAGGATTGATAAACTTAAAACTCTTGAAGGATGTTGCATAAGTAAGAAATGCTCCAATTTGGTTGATAAAAGATAATATTAAGATAAGTTAAACTAGTGGAATTGAACATATTAAAGGTGCAAGATCAAAACAATAATAATCACTTTGAGTTAAAGAGATTATTTGTGCAAATAAGTGTACACCTTATTAATATGCATATGGACTTCACTAGCACCAAGTGTAAGTTGAGTTAGTAATGCTCACATTTAGGGCTACTTGTGCAAAGGCACTTATGAAGTTAACCATTCATGATCATATGAGTATATGATATATTATGTTGCATTCATGTATAATATGTATGTATGCTAATGTGTTAAAACACCATATAGATGAATTCTTATATTGTGCTAAAGATGAGTTAAGATGGAGGAAAAGTAAAGTTTTCCCTTAACATTATGCCTTTAAGATAATGAGCAAAGATATTTTCCTTATGCCTAAGTTAGGGAGTTTAAGAGAAGTATACACTTTGATGTTTAACTAAGGCTTACTTTTAAAGATTTTTGGGAGACAATTTTAGTTAAGCTTGGATACTATTTTTCCATGTTCTTTCATGATTAAATATTCTTTGATATATTAGAACCAAGTTTGAATAAGTTATAAAGGTTGAAAAAATAAGGAAGAACTTTTTATTGGTTAAGAAACCAGATTCAGGTAGTGACATAGGCCATGCCCCTTGTGTAGATAATTTATTTTTAAACCCAAGGATACTTAGACCTAATGATGATGTTAGATAGTATGTTTCCTTAAAATGGGAATAAATTGTGATACATAGATTTTGAAGCCTTAATATATTCATTTTGCTCAACCAATAAAGATCTATGGCCTAATGAAGTCGCATGCATTAACAACAAAATGATTTGACATGAAGACCTATTTTCTCCTTAATCTAATCTTCCTAAAAGCCTAATAATGAATTTCCTCAACTTAAACACATAAGCCCAACCCATTTACAGATAATTTTTTCCCTTTTGTTTTAAAAGGAGTTTTATTTCATATAAATTGGGCACCAATTGAGACTAAAGCTTCATCCTCATCACCACTCACTGACTTACGAAAATAAAAAAAGGGAGAAGTATAAAAGAAAGAAAATAAAGCAAGATATTAGTCAAAGAAAGAAGTAAAAGAAATTCAAACAATGAGCTTTAAACTCAAAGTAGAAATTTGGTTCTCAGAACAATGGTTTTCATATGTTTTGATCCTTTTTTTAAGAGAAAATTACAAAGGTAAAAATGATGTGAGGATAATTTCCTTTCTCATTTATGTTATTTAAATGATATTTAAAATCTGAATTGAGTTTGACATAATTAAAAATAATTTAAAAATTATCGAGGTCATCTTTTGGTTAATATTAACTGACTTAGATGAACTTGGTAATCCTTTTGGTCAACCATATTTGTTATTATTCTTATATACATTTATTTTATTTTTTTCTTATTTTCTTGTGCATTATTGTTTCATATTTTTATGGATTTTTAAGTTTGAGAATTTAATCCCAAAAAAAACCTTGATATGTTAATATCGTAAAACTCATGGAGTTCCATTAAGTATTATGAATGAATTGACATGTTAATAAATGGTTTAAAAGAGCTAATGCCTTTGTTGTTATAGTAATTTTTGAGTTACATTCACTATTAGGTTAGATGGGTGCAATTTGACAATTGATGTTAACTCTTGCATTTGTTTGATATATTTGAATAATTATCTTTGATGTTATGAATGTGACAATATTATTGCCAATTGACCTTAATATTTTAAGACGTATGTATTAGTATGATTGTTTTGTAAATGATTATATGTGAATACTTTATATTTAATTTATATTTAATTCATTAACATTCATTATTTTTTTTTATAGAGCAACTTGGGATGCATAATACCTTTTTTAAGACATGCTTAACTTTGAGGGGTAATGAGGATGTTGGATTCGTTGTTATAGATGTCTGAGTCATTATTTGCATCTTATGTATTGATTTATTAGTTGATTAATTCTTTTTTCTTTGGATTAGCCTATAGGATTTATAATCTTGCAAGCCTTTGTTGTCCATAAAATAGTGTCATAGTTTGCAAGGATCGAAAGATACTCCACTAAAGGGGGGGATGAGAAAGCCTTATTCACACCATATCATATAGGTTGTGGCACAACACAGACCTAACTAACATATTAACTAAGATTCATTATAGGTCATGCTAGATTCTAAATAGGTCATGGCATAACTCAGATTCATTTGCCACTGTTTATGTTTTGCTTTATAGGTAGTATGATGGTGAATTGCTTTAATCAAAGTGAGAGAACATGTTAAGATAGAAATGATGACTAAATGGGTTAAAGTGTAAATATTTTAGCCTAAAAGGTTAATTTATGTTAAATGAGTGAAAGTTATGGTTAAACTTAGATTCTTATCATATTCTAATTACCATATGGATGTAAAGATGTAAGAGATGGATATAAAAGTGATGAGTAATGTTTAAGGTAGAATAAGGATATAAGTAGCTCAAAGTTGAGAAGTATGATTCAACATAAGTGTAAGTTTATGGTTTGAAAAATAGTATCAATATGACTAATAACAAGATGATACTATAATAAAGGAAATTTTTACATGATGGGAGTTATAAACTTAAGGCTTTATATCTTGAGGTAAGTTATGAGTGCTTACATTTTATACCTTAAAGTAAGGTATAGGCTTAAAAACTTATGCCTTAAGGTGAAAAAGGAAAAAAAGGTAAATGATGTTAGGTAATAAGGTAAAAGTGTAGTAAACTCCATCTTATGGTTAATGACAATCTTACAATTCAAGTCAGAATGCTAGTTAGTCATTTCAATGTCTAGTAGGTATACATTCTAAAGGATGGAAATATAATAACTTAATCCCCTAATGCATTCTTACATTTGAAGAGATACATACTTTAAATTCATAGGTTGCATAATATGATATGTAGATAAAATAGAAAGAACAAGATAGTTTGATTAGATGCTTTAATCCCTAACAAGTTAACTATGTAATATTGTTTGGTTTTGCTTAGAAAGTGATGTTAGGATGTCTCCTTAGCAATGGTGTTGGGATCTCTCCTTATATATATGGTGGTTGGTGAAACTTCTCATATCATAAGTGTAAGATTTTCACTCATACATAAGAGAGAAGCAAAAATCCTCCCTAACACGTGATTTTGTATTTTTTTTTTCTTTTGGTGACCATGGTTACATAACACTATTTCTTACCTAGTTATGCAAGTGTAAGATTACTTCTTCATATATTAAGTGAATGATGTACCTACTCTCCTAAGTAAATAATATTATGATGATAAGGATAAATGCATGGTAAGAAAAAATATGAAAGATGATAGTTCTATAGTGCCTTAACATATAATATTGAGGTGCATGTGAGGTAGTGGTGATAGTTGATCTTAGATATAAGTGACTCATTAAGGATGCTTAAGCAAAAAAGGTATGAAAAATTTGAAAGTTGGGTTATATATAAGCTAAGTTGATTTAAGACAAGTGAAATAAAAAAGAAAAGAAGGTCATTTTGGCTAAGTGTTACAAAGTGTTAGATCTTTGAGCACTTGACATAAAGGGGCAAGTGTTTAATGATAATGAAGTTACAAATTTATGATGGCATTGAAAAAATAAAATTAGTTGGGTTTGAGCAAGTTTGATGTAAGATAAAGGTGATTAGTTGTGAGTTAGAGATACTAAGTGGATGGTGTAATCTTTTTTTGCCCTGATTAAAGAGATAAGAGTTAAAGGACCATGAGAGGTTAAGGTATGATTTATTCATACTAATATGAGAGATATATTTAAGGATCTTGGTTTCCTATATGAGCTTAATAAACCTTAGATGGTATGTAAGGTTTCGTTAACCCATAAGATATTCCCTTACACAAAATTTAAGTCCTATAAATGCTTGTAGATTGGATCAATAAGAAGAATGATGGGGGCTTATGAGGATATATATGGGAGATAAGTCATATAAGGATGTGAGATAAGATAGATAGATGATAACTTTGGATACTTTGAGGTGTATAGCCCTTAGATGCTTGACTTTAACAATATTCAAGTATCATGTAAGGTTAAAGAGAAGCGAAGTTAATTTGAGGGATAAGCTCTCACTCGTTCCAATTTGAGTTTCCTTGTATGATATGAAAATTATAGAATTAATTTTTATGAGGAGAAGATTATAATAACTTGGATTTTATTTTGTAATTTTGAGAATTTTTCTAGATTCTAATTAATATGAAAAGTAATTAACAATTTTTAATGTGAGTTTTAATCATAATTGAGGACCTTATCTACAACTTAGAGATCATGTCCACATTCAATTTTATAAAACAAGTTAAAAGACTTAGTTTCTAATAAAAATAAAAAACTAAAATTATGTGAATGTGTGTGGGAGGATTTGACCCATGACCTAAAAGAGGTACGGGGTGAACTTAACCACTTTAACAAAAAACCATTTTTTAAGTTTCACTACTTTGACAAACACACAAATTCATACACAAAAAGTATATGCATAATTATTTTTAAAAAATACAATAAACAAAATAAATTAAAAAGAAATGATATTGACTGGTCTAAAGTGGACCACCCAAACCTTTATGCCTATTCTCCTATGTAGAATACATATAGAGAGAAGAGAGAGCAAGGCTACCCTTTATTCATTGTGTCTCTTGCAACCATCAAAGATACTATCATTACTATTATTATATCCCTTTTACTAGAGGTGTGCAATCAGTTCAAACTGAACTGAACCAATTTAATTGAAAAAATAAAAAAAAATCGAATCTAAAAAATTTAAACTAAACTAAACTAAATTAAATAAAAGAATATAATAAAATGAAATCGATTTGATTCGACACAATTAGAATTCAGTTCTATTTTAACTGAATTTCTAAAAAATTAATTTTTAAAATATTTGTAATATAAATAATAATTTTATAATATATTTTCCATATAAATAATAATTTTTAATAAATTTTTATGTGTTTTTAATATAGCAAATGAATTTAAATAGATTTGAACAATTTAGGTTTGATTTAGTATTAGTTTAAATATTTTGATTTAATTTAAAATTAGTTCAGTTTAGTTCAATTAGACAAAAAATGTTTACAAAAGATAACCAAATCAAACACATCAAAAAAATTTTTTTTTAAAAAAAAAATTGAATTGAACCAAATTTATATAAAAATAAACTAAAAAACTAAATTAAATTGGTTCGATTAAATTTTTTTTTGTTTAAATCAAAATTTACTCAACCCTACTATAGACACTAATAGCTCCATGAAAGACTATTTGTGATTGCAATACAAGGAAAAAAAAAAAGATTTTGGTGATGTCATCTTTGCAAGCTCATTATAGCCAGCTCCAAGCTCTATTTCAAGTGAGGTTGATGGATTTGGAAAACTAGCAAGCTAAGATATCTTTTGGTAATTCACCCTTCACTAGAGACATCCTATAGCCTAGTGATATAGCTCTAAAATTTTTGACATATTTGAGATTTAAAAGCTTAGTCTTACCAAATAAAGGCGCATCAGCTTGTGCCATCACCAATATTATGTTCTTAAAGTTGAGGGGTAGCTCTTAGAAGTTTTCCAATAATTTTGGCAGTTATGCATGATAGTTTGATAACTATAATAAGCCATTTGAATATAATGTTCTCTCCAACCTCTCAAGTGTAGTCTTGCAACCTGCTTACACTCCACCTTGGTGAGGTTTTATGCATTTGGTTAATTTGGCATTTGTTTGTGTTCTAAAAACTTGATTTTTGGTTTGTATGGATTCCTAATATGTAATCAAGACTAAGAGGACTTTCAAAATGTATTATGAGAGTTAAATGATTAAAGGACTATAAAACTAGACAATTTTGACTAATTGAATAAGAGTTTAGACATGGAACTTTAATAAATTCATTATCAAGTACATATTACCCTGGCTATTCTTGGTTAGATCTAGGTGTGATTTGTGCATTAAGTTGTTGACCTATTTGGCTATATTAAATTCATGTCATTTTTATCAGAGATAGTTTAGTCTATTTAAAATGGAGATTTAGATTTCAGTAAAAATCCTAAATTTATAGTTTGAATCTAGGGTTAAAAGAATCCATTATTTTATTATTGATTTCTTTATTTCATTTATCCCTCTTTAGATGTTTCAAAAGTATAGTCAAATGATCTAACAAAATGAGGAGCTAAACCTTATATATATATATATATAAACTATGAGTCGTTGATGCCTATTATAATATTCATTTTCATATTACATTATAAAATGATCATGCATCATGCGATAAAGATATATTTATAAGCCAAGTATGATAATTAGTAAATACACGTGATTTGTGCTTGATGATGTATGATTATGAAACAAGTATATGAGCGTTCATATGTGCATGATAATGTATATTATAGTGAGAAATAATTATTTTACTGAGTTTTTTTCCCTCAACATTCACCTCATCACTTCCATATCTAGTTTGTGTGCGAGTTATATTAGTTTGAAGACTAAGAGTTAGAGTAATACAAATGTCCTTTTAAGTTAAACATATGAATGTCGTAGACAAACTGGAGTTGTGATTCCTTAAGTTATGACTTATTATGTGTTAGAGACTATAATATAGGTTGAAACCACTATGCAAGTTACTTTGCTTTTTGAATTTTTCACGATATGAGATATATGTATATAACTTTAGGGAAATGTTAGGTGTCGCACCTAAGGCTACACCCAAGGCCATGTTTGAGTGTCTTAAATGCTTCATTTTTTTTTTCTTTAAATAAGAAAAAACATTTGTTTAAATATTTTTTCTTTTTTCTTTTCTTTTTCCTTTAAATTTTGTATAGAAAATGAACAAAATGTTTGGATGCTATGAGTGCTACAACTTTTTTTTCTTTTTTCTTCAAATAAAAAATAAAATTTATTCAAATATTTTTTTCCTTTTTTTCTTTTTTTAAAATTCTGTATAGAAAATGAACAAAATAATTTGGTGTTATAGTTTTTTCTTTTTTCTTCAAATAAGAAAAAAAATTTATTGAAATGTTTTTTTCCCTTTTTTTTTTCTTCAAATTCTATATAAAAAATGAACAAAATATTTGGGTGCATTTGATGCTATAGTTTTTTCTTCAAATAAGAAATAAAATTTGTTCAAATATTTTTTCTTTTTTCTTCAAATTTTGTATAGAAAATGAACAAAATGTTTGGATGCCTCGGGTGTTATAAATTTTTTTTTTCTTTTCCTTTTTCATGTAAGAAACCAAATTTGTTCAAATATTTTTTTTCCTTTTGTTAAGAAATTTTGTATATATAGAATTTCTTGAAATTTTGTATAGAAATGCACAAATTCTATATCTAAGTGAATAAATTTTGTATCTAAATAGTAACCGAAACACAATTTAATATGGTTACTGTTACATCAGGGCTGTATTTGACTCATTGTAATTTTTTTAACCATACAGAAAGTAAACAAAAAAAAATACAAAATTTGAAATAAACAGTTATAGAAATAGAATATAAAAGTAAACAAATTCTATATCCAGTGTACCAAAAAAAAAAAACATAGCCTTAATTGTGCCAATATTATTGGTCATGAGGTGTGGCACCTATTAGTGTCCTAACTTTAGATATCCTAACGGTAGCAAGAATGGACCACAAATGCATCCTTTGATATTCCATTAAGACACTTGGACGTTTTAGGTGAGCAAAATAAAATGAGTTAATAAATATGAGATTTCCCTTAGGTTATATTTGCTACCACTTCTGATGTCCTATATCACCAAAGTGGCTCCTAAATTTACATCATGATGGCATGCTTAATGATGGAAAGCAATCAATGAGTTGCATTTGATATAATTATGATATGGATGGCTTGTGTGGTGGGCAAAGGTAGTATAAAATGTTCTTCCTTAATACTATGCGATATTATACACGTATATATAATATAATATATGGAAAGAAAGTGTAGGTAAGCCCTCTCATGAGGTGATGATGAAATAGGGTGATATGTATTCCCTAGACTTTTTTTTATCAACTGAAAGAGAATTTCATTAAAAAACCCCTGGGGCATTAAAATATAATGCATCAACTATAAAGCTTAGAGGATTATCTAAACAATAACTAGAAAAATCTTCATAGATAGCTAACTTAGCTACAATATCTGCCACTCTATTGGTAGATCGATTCACTATAAAAATGTTAAAATGATAAAAAAAAAAAATGTTAATCCTTCATGAATATTAGCCAGTATCAATGCAACCTCCCAGTTGTCGTTCACCTTACAATTAACCATCTCCTACAATAAAAGCGAATCCATCTCAAAAAGCATTTGCTTCAGACCTCTAGACACAACAATATTGATTGCTTCATACAATGCTAGAGCCACTCCCACTAAAGGTGATCTATAAAGACAACTTCTTGCTTTTACATTGACGAATCTTCCTTTGAAGTCCCTTCCCACAATGCTAATTACTACCCTACCTCTTTTATGTCGACAAGCATTTGAATTGAATTTGATCCACCCCTACGATGAAGGAGACCATAAAGAGTTTTTATATAGTCTTTCTAAGCTAGAGTATAGAGTTGGTTCACAAAGATGAAATCCTAATTTTGTTGTTGAATCTTACTCATTGTTATTTAAGGTTATAAGGTTTTTCCTTTAAAAATCCATTTGTTTTTAGCTTTCCAAATGTGCCAACAGGTGTAAGCTATAGAAGTGATGGCTTTACCTTCCCACTCATGAAATTTCTTAAAAATTATTTGTCACCATCTACTAAACCTAACCATACCATTAACTTGAGGACTATATCCAAGTCTGCTTAATAGTTAGATGGCTTTAGCGTGGTAACAATCAAACATAACATGCACTACTGATTCTTCATGCCTATTGTAAATTAAACATAAAGGGGAGTTTGCTAATTATCTCTTAAATAGATTACCTTGCATTGCAATGCATTTTGACCTGCCTTCCAAATAAATTCAACACTTTTAACTTTACTTTAACTTTCCACACTATTTCCCAAACTTCATCACTACCATTACAAGAGCTTTAACTTGATAAATTCCTCAAGGAAAGGTCTCTATTGTATTTGATGAAGTGGTATCCTGATTTTACCATATAAATTCTTTTCGAGTTATGGTGCCACACTAGGGAGTCTTCCCTGTTGTCATTACCTATATGTTATGGATACCCATTGTTTCCTCCCCTGTGAAAAATCACCTTAGAATGTTTTCATTCTAATCTCGAGGATTAGAGGATATGGGGTCTGAAACCTTAAAGATTTTGATCCCCTTCAACTTGATAGAAGACACTTTAAAACTCGGGAGGTCTGGAATCTAAGTTTCATCCCATATAATCACCTTATCAATATTCTCGATATTCCATAAGATTCTTTCTTAAAGAGAGTTCCTTACCTTTATGAGACTTTTCCATATCTAGGATGTTTTGTCGCCTTACTTCGCAGACTAAAAACTTCTATTCAAAAAATATATTCCCCTTAACATTTTGCCTAAAACTAGTTGGGGTTATTCACCAATCTTTAAACCTACTTTCTAATCATGGCTATGTTAAAATTTCTAGTTCATCTCTACTCTTACTGTTGGTGATGTTGTTCCAATTAAGCCAATGAACTTTATTCTAATCCAGATCACCTCCCCATTAGAATTTTGCCAAACAACTATTAACTCTCATACAAAAAAATTTTGGAAGTTTAAGCTCTACCATCGCATATGTTGAAATTGTCGTTAACACCACTTTTATCATTATCTCTCTACGATAGAAAGGGCAACTTCTAGCCTTGAGCCTTCTGCTTAATCCTGTCTAAAAGGAAGGATAGAGCTTAACCTTTAAACCTCCCCCAAAAGGTTAGGAGACCCCAATATTTCTCTTTTGACTGCATAATTCCCATATTGAGGGCTTTCATAATTTGAATTCTTCATAGCCATTAGGGCGCTTTAGTTGAATATAATGCTAAACTTTGCATAATTTATCATTTGCCCTGACACTTTGCAATATTGGTCCAAAGTGACCTTTAATTCTCTTGCCTCTTTCTCACTAGCTCTTTCATAGATTAGAGTGTCGTATGCAAACAAAGAACATAGGATCGTAGTGTAACTTCTACTCACCTTAATTCCTGACAATATCCTTTCTTGATATTTAACTAGTAGTAATATATCCAGCACTTGCAAAGCCAATAAGAATAGGTAAGGGGATAAAAAATCTCCTTGTTTTATCCCTCTAGAGGGTGAGAAATAAGGAAAAGGGATCACATTCACCAAAACTAAGTACTAAACAATGGAAATACATTGTGTCACCTAATTAATCAATTTTACGCATAAACCCATTCTCTGCATCACTAGTTTAATGAAGTACCACTCCAATATGTTATAAGCCTTATTTATATCCAACTTAATAGCCATGTGCCACCATTTAGAAGGCCTAGTTTTTAAATGATGGAAAATCTCATAGGCAATTGTAGTGTTATCTTGAATAGCTCTGCTAGGGATGAAGGCTGATTGAGTGAGGCTAATGATCTTCTCCATCTAAGGTTTTAATAGTTGGTGATTATTTTGGAAATGATCTTATACAAAAATTTATAGAGACTTGCCATTCAATATTGATCTTGGGAGGTAGGGGAGGGAGTTTTGGGAATAAGGGCTATATGTATGCTATTTATCTCTATCAGAATATGCCAACTTTCAAAGAAACTATTCACAACAATGAAAATGTCTTTTCTTATTAAATCCCAGTGTTTGTGGAAAAAGGTTATTGAGAAACCATCAAGGCCTAGGGATTTCAAGCTAGCTAGATCAAAGTCGCAGCTTTAACCTCCTGCTCAAAAATAGGAGCACAAAGAGTAGAGTTTATATTATTGTCAATAATAAGACTAATTAGATTTCTCACCTCAACCTGATGAGAAGGATTGCTAGACATGAATAGATCTGTGAAATGAATTTACGCTAAGTCTTTGATGTCTTATTTCCCCTCTATCCAATCATCTTTGAGTTTTGAAATTTGACCAATTAATTTCTCTGTCTTCTCTAGGTAGTTGAAGAATGAAAGAAATCAGTGTTATCACTTGCATTGAACCACTAAACATGAGATCTCTACTGCCAATGAGCTTCTTCTCTCTTCCATAAATTTTTCAAGATTGCCATCAATCTAGTTTCTACTACCTTTGCTTATAGAGTGAAAACTCCTGTTGACTCTTCCTTAATTTACCTTAGAATCCTGGTAATCTCCTCCTTAGTATTACTCTATTTGGCTAAGGCTAACTTGTACTTTTTATGTTTTTGCACTATTCTAAACATTATAGATCCTTTTTAATCCTGGTTCTAATTTTTTTAGATCACTTCGGTACACTGGGGATGCTCTAACCACTTCGCTTCGAAATAGAACATCTTGTGCTGAACATGGCTTGGGGTTAAAAATCAAAATGATTGGGTCATGATCAAAGCCTATAAGACTCTCATGGATGAGTTTTGCAAAAGAGTAAGCTTCCCTTTATTCAATTGACACCATAACCCTGTTTAGTCTTTGCTAGATCCTATCCCCTTCTAGTCTTTTGTTACACCAAGTAAAAAAAATCACTTTTACACTCCAAGTTAATCAAATCAACTTCATTTAAAAAGTTCTAGATGTCAGTTGTTTGCCAATCTCGTACAGTTCTCCCACCCTTTTTATCCTTACAACTTAATACTGAGTTGAAGTCCCCTAGGACCACCCAAAGATCTGAGGTTGGTCTAATGGTTAGCAAATCACTCCACATCATACTCCTATTCTGATAATTAATATCCCCATATATAAAAGAACCAGTCCACCTTCGTTAGTCTTGAGTCCATTTACATTAGACATGTAAAAAATTCTTACACTTGATACGAATGTCAATCTCCACCTCCTCTGTCCACCACAATGCCAAACCCTCTGCTTTCCCTTTAGGATTGACATAGTCCACAAAAGAAAAATTACATCATCTTCTTAGTCTCTTTACATAACCTTCATATTTCTCGGTCTCCATGAGAAAAAATTAGAGATGGGCAGTATTTATAACAAAGCTCACACAAAACTCTGATTGTCAGGGTACTGCCCAACCCCTAACAAATCCAAGCCATGACTAACATTTATCCCTATGTGGTTACAGGCCAGCCACCACCATCTCTTTATCATTTGGGTTTTGAGGGTTGTTATCCTGCACCTCAATCAGCTGATTTGATTCTTTCTCTATAATTCCACAACTACTTCCAATCTGACCTACTCTTGCATGAGACTTCCACCTTTTCACCTTTTTGTCTGCCATTATTTGTTTGTTTGGCTTCTTCCATGAACTATGGTGTTGGCCCTTAAGCACCAAGAAGAGAGAGTTGAATTGGTGGATAATTTGAATTTTAGAGGATGCACACACAAATAAAAAGATTAGAGAAAGAATAAGAGAAGAATGAACACAAGAGATTTATAGTGGTTTCGATATTAACAAATCCTACATTCACTCCTTAATTCACCAATTGGGTGTTTCACTAAATCTCTAGTGTTTTATAAGCTCACATTCAATTTAGTTTATGCTCACACCAAACTTTACAAGTGTTTTCTTAAGGCTCACACTCAAACGTTACATCAGTGTTTTGACTTTCTTATTTTTTTATTGGTCACAGTCTCTACAAAAATTCGTGGTCAAGACTTTCGGAGGCTGATTTTCATACTTTGAGTTTTTTTTTTTTGTTTCTAATAATTTCTATTCAACTTCCAATGAAATTCTAATTTAATATCTCTGCAAGATCAACACTTAAAACTTTTTAATCTATATCGTCAAGATCAAAACAGATTTTGACTTAGATTTGATCAATCTAGTCCATCGTATGATTTATAAACAGTTCCCAGAAGAAGAAGTCTTTATTGGAATTAGCATCAACCAGTAACAACAAAAAATTATCTAAAGGTTACAAGGATTGGATTAGGGGTTTGGGTTTTCTACATTCAACTTGGGTTAACGCTGGAAGATCCCTTCTTTTTCTGAGGTTACTATAGTCTAAGATAGCTGGGCTATCCAAAGGCTCTATTGGGTAGGCCTGACTGTTTGAAATAACAAGCTTGGGTTTCTTAGCAGTGTCTAGGCTGGGTTTAGTGATTTGAGGGTTCTTTGTTCGGATGTATGGCTTTTTGGGATTTGTCTAGCGAGGAAGTGGTATGATAATGTTTTGGGCTTTTGTTTTGGCTGGGCTATTGGCGGGTCCTGGAACTGTTGTTTTGCCTGGTGAGGTAGTCTGCTTAGACCTCTGTTTACTAGTTACATCTCCTTTTACTATGGTTACAGGATTTGGCGGTTGCCTGGCTTTTCCAATGGCTAAGACTAGGTATGCCTCGCATCCCAAGTCATCAGGCTTTGCCACCATTTTAAATTCATCTTTTTGATTTCCCCTCTCTCCTTCTTCCTCAATATTGGACAAAATTAGGGCTGACGTTATTCCTTGTATAAGCAGTAGAATTGCATCATCTCCCCCAATGTTTTCTTTGTCCAGAACAGTGTATATGCTTTCATTCATGGCCCGAATTTCCTTACTTTAGTACCTGAACCTTGCTCTTCATACTCATAGAGTTGGGTAGGGTGTCCCATTCTTCCACATCTAAAACAAATATCTGGAAGCTATTCATATTTGATATTAATCGAACTGTCTGGACTCCGCTGACTTGTGCTTATAAAACCAGAAACAAAAGGTTTGCTAACTTACATAGATACCTTTAGCCGGAGGAAGGCAGGTTGACGACAATCCGTATCATGGATGGGATCTATTTTAACACAGCCCCCAAATAAAATCTCCAATCCTATTCTCTTTGTTCATTTGTGCAGGTGCGAGTCCAAAAACTTGTATCCAGAATTGAGAGCTCGAAAATTCTATTTCAGCTATTGTCAGATCCGATGGCCAATCTTTTAAGTAAAAAAAAATGTGCATTTGATACTAACCATGACCCAATGCATAAAACTCACTCTTTTGTTCGTTGATCCTTGAAGCTAATTTTAAATAACTATCGCACTTTTCGAACATAGAAATCCTTCTTAGACATTTTCTAAGACTTCATCATGGCTCTTTCCACAGTTACATGGGAGAGATTTATTTGAGAAAATCGTTCCTGTTAAACTGAATGGAAAAGCGGTCCCTGTACCGAGTTCGGTGTTAATTAACTGAAGAGTTATTTGTGGAGGGTCTTGGTTGTTGAGGGTTTTAGGAGCCATTAACTCTTTACTTCTTTGTCTGTCACTGGTCTATTCACCGCTTTCCATGATACACAAAGAAGTAAATGTTGAAATAAATTGTCTTAGGATGGTTGGTAAGGAAAAAGATGGGTGGGTGATGCAAACTGAGACGCTCGATTTTATAAAGAAAGAAACAAAAATCAGGGATCAAAGAAGAAACAAAATTCAGGGATCAAAGAGGGTCTCACTAGGAGGAGTGTGGGGAGGGTCTCACTTGGAGAAGGTACTATATCTATGCCTTTTGCGAATGCGAAATAAAATATTATGCATATGATTATATATATACTTGAGTAGACAACTCACCCTTTGTCACCTCTTTTTAAGAAAGATGGTGTAGCCAGACAACATTGTCATACTCTTCTTCTCTTTTAGCAGATCGTGCAAAGAGACAATCCTAATGATTTATTTAGTTCGTGGTGTAATCCTTAACTATTTAGAAACTCACCATAGTCTAAGATATATGTGTGTACTAAGGATGTATAAATCTATGGTTAGAGCCTTGCAAGGCATATATTGGTATTGATTTATATTAGTTGGAGAATGAATGTCGTATTTTGTGTTATGCGATGAGATTTTCTTGGGTATTTGTTTGTTAATGTGGATTCATGATATGAGATATGTGACAAATTCTTTTTAGATTTGCTATGGGCTATATTGGCTTTAAATCTCATATATTTCTAATGTTATTTGCAACCTTGGAGTTTGAATGGTAAAAGTATTCATAGTGAATTTGGCGTAAATGAATTTTATAGTTTTTATAAAATTTATCTATGAATCTATATTTTATATGTTTAATATAAATGAAATTTTACTTACATTTTTATTTCATTAAATCCTCAAAATTGATTATAACTAAAACAAATTCTATCAAATTTGATAAATAAAATCTAAAGTTATAAAATTAATTTTTTATTTATGATAAAAGTACCCTAGTTAAAATGACTTTTTTCACTCTCCTTTTTTTTTTTCCCTCTCTCTCTCAAATTTTCTATTCTCTTTCATCCTTTTCTCTATTCTCTATCTTTCTCCCAGTTTTTTTTATATTTGTAAAAATTGTAAAAAATAATATGATGATATACTGTTTAAAAATACAATATTTTATTAAATTGTACACTTAAACAAATATAAATTTTATTTCATTTAAGATAAACTCTATTTGTATTTTATAGGATATAATAATAAATGAATTGTATAAAAAATTCATTTACAAATATCATTTGTGAATAAATTTTTTATAGAATTTATTTACAAATAAAATGAATTTTAAATTAAAATTTAACCAAACACTATATAAATATTTTTTAAATAAATTATTTTTTTCCCCTATTGTTAGTTTACAAAAACTTAAACCATATTTATGTTTCACAAACTAAAAGTAGCATCACTACCCCCATCACTTTTTATTTTATTTTTTTTGCTTTTGTTTTTGTTTTCAAGCTTTACTTTTATATTACACCTACAATCCAAAATAGTATGATGACATATGACTTTTGCTTACTGTAAGCGAATTCTTAATTTCTTGCTTTCATTGACTTCAAAGCGCATTTTTGTTTTAGTCCCCAAGCTAAAAAAATCAAGCTTAAAGCTTTCAAATAATTTAATTGATTGATAAGAATTAATTTTGGACCATTTTTTAATAGAATAAATGTAAGTTATGTAGAATTTAATTTTTTTACAAAAAATTAATTAATTAAAATTGTGGACCAACCTTATTTCGCAGCAGCTGGATCTCTTTACACATTATCTCCATCTGCATTTCATTAGCTAATAATTAGTCGAACTGTCCAATTAAAAGTATTTTTTTTTTAAAAAAAAGGTCCAAATGAATTTTGGTATGAAATTGTGAATACCTTTGTTGAGCGTATGTGACAAATCCAAATTTCGAGATTTTTCTCTAATATCATTAATTCATCCATTGTCATTTCCCCAGCTCCTCCTCCAAGCATGTAACTGTTGCAAATATATATACATTCACTTATATTTTATAAAATGTCATTTTCTCATGGAACGTTTTGTATTTTTTAGTTTTCTCACATTTTCATTTTCATACTACATAGTTTAATAATAATGTGAAGACCTAACAATAGATTTCTGGATTAATTTTAATCATTTAATGATTGAGTTTCATTTTAAAATAGTCAAACTCTACAAAATGAAATTTCTCGTTATCAAAATAAAAATCCAACATTGGATATGTAATATGTAAATATAGTTAATCTTTCAAATTTCTTAGACTTATATACATAAAATTTCATATTAATTAGTCTCAACAGCAATCAAAGTTGGAGTGAGATATGGAAAAATATTTCGAAATTGACTCATATATATTTTGATGTGTAAAGTTAATTTCACATAATTAAGCATATAAAGGGCTGAGTACACAGTATGGAAAATAAGGAATTAATAATGAATAAAAGAAGCAGGAAAGCATCATTTGGCAATATTATATACCTGAGTCCTTTCTGGAGCGTCTCAATCTCTTGCTTTAGCATCTTGATCTCCTGCTTTGCATCCTCCTAGTCATAATTGAACAAGAATTCCAAGTGAAATCTAACTCCTAAAACTACCGCAAGGACTTAGAAACTTCATTAAAATGAAATGATCAACAGTTACGAATGTAAATGCATGTAATTTTAATTATAGTCCACATACTTTGCTATATATATATATATATATATATATATATATATATATATATATAAAAAAAAAATATCACTATATCTATAATACTCTAATATTTTATATAGTTTTTTTTATATGAGAGACT
>CATIWR010082074.1:0-24910 GCA_949677035.1 Omphalea diandra
TAACACAAAACCTCACAACTTGGTGTTTAATGCTCACACCTAACACTTATAATTACATAAAGAAGATGAAGAAAATGAGTAGCAAAGATTGAGAGCTTTAATCACTTGTAATAAATTCCTTAGCAACCTTCTTCATGGCTGTTTGGTAGAGTATTTATAATCAAACTTCACCAAAGAGACGTTGCAGATCATAGCTCATCAAATCTTTGAGACATGTTTGACAGATTTTGCATTAAATGCTTGTCAGGATGAAATTGCGATCGCTACTGCCGTTCGCGATCGCGAAATCCAAATTCTTCAAGGGAAACCCCGTTTGTGTCTAACGGCTAGTCCACATGGTAGCTTCTTATTAGTTCTTCAGAAAAATATAGCTGTTGTCTTTTACCTACTTTCAGAAGTCGCGATCGCGAGTTTTCTTGAACAGGCCGCGACAGAGAACGCAAATCCTTCTACCAAAGTGGTTAACTTTTTTCCACACGGATCGCGGTTGCTACCAACAAGATGTCTCCATGATTTTTGACTTCCAACAGTCTTCTGAGACACTTGTCAAGTTGTGGTTGTGGACTGCTTCCCTCTTGAGTTACTTTGAAATTCGCGGTCGCGACTAAGGCGTGACTTGCACCGCGAATTCGTATGTGTCATTTTGGCTTCTTCCTTTCCAAGGGTTGCGGCCAAGAATGGCTCTGCGATTTCCCCTGCTTGAGTTTTGGCATGTTGTAACATGAGTCGCGGTCGCTAATCCTAGATTACGGTTGCGATTTACATGTCACTTGGAGTTTCTCAACTCCTTTCATTTCTTCTTTGAGAGATTGATACATATCTACAAAAACAACACTTATTTGAAATATCAGTGATGATCAATCTACTTTGTCAAGATCAAAAGATGTCTTAAACCTAGGATTAATTATCCTTGTCCAACAGATGTCAAGACGACATTCTTGAATGGTGATATAGGTGAGGAAGATTACATGGCTCAACTTGAGGGTTTTAAGGAAAGTGGAAAAGAACAATTGGTTTGTAAGTTGAAGAAGTTTGTCTATATATGGTCTCAAACAAGCTTCTCGTTAATGGTATCTCAAATTTGATGAGGTAATCACTTCACTTGATTTCACAGAGAACAAGATAGATCAATGCATTTACCATAAGATCAGTGGGAGTAAATTTATATTTCTTGTTCTTTATGTTGATGATATTTTGTTGGCTAGTAATGACATGAGGATGATTTATGAGACTAAGTAGTTATTCTCTAGGACTTTTGATATGAAAGATCTTGGAGAGGCATCTTTTGTCTTGGGTATTGAGATTCATCATGATCGGTCTCGTCATTTATTGGGTCTTTCTCAAAGGGCCTCTATTGATCGCGTGCTCAGTAGATTTAATATGCAATCTTGCAAAGGTAGTGATACTCCTATTATGAAAGAAGATAAATTAAGTAAGGAATAATGCCCTAAAAGTGATATAGAGAAATAAACCATGAATAATATTCCTTATGCAAGTGTTGTTGGCAGCTTGATGTATGCCCAAGTGTGTATAAGACCAGATATTGCATACATTATTAGTATTCTTGGTCGATATTTTTCTAATCCTAGACAAGATCATTGGGTAGTTGCTAAGAAGGTAACGAGATACTTACAAAAGATGAAGGATTATATGATGGTTCATAGACGGGTGGATAATCTTAAAGTAGTAGGGTATTTTGACTCTGATTTTGTAGATTGTTAAGTTGATATGAAGTCCACTTCGAGTTATATTTGTATGTTTACTGGTGGTGTTGTTCATAGAATATTGTTAAATAAACACTTACAACTTCTTCTACTATACAAGTTGAGCTTATTGTTTGTTATGGTGCTAGTACACAAGCTATATGGCTGAAGAATTTTATTTTTGGATTGCTTGTGGTCGATTCTATTGTTAGGCCACTTAGAATCTATTGTGATAATAATGTTGTTGTGTTCTTTTCTAAGAAGCATAAGAGTTCAAGTAGTTCTAAGCATATGGAGATTAAATATCTTACAGTCAACGATTAAGTGAAGAAATGAGACATTAAGATTGAGTACATTATTATTGATTTGATGTTAGTTGATCCTCTAACCAAAGGACTTAGACCCATAATTTTCAAGAAACATATTAATGATATGGGTGTTATAGAGTCTTTTGATGTGTTTGATTAGTGAGAGTTTTATGCTTGTAATTGAACGTCTGAGTTAAATAATTTTGCTACATTGCTTATTTATATATATTTGTTTATACGAGTTAAGTACTTTATGGTTATTTGTTATGCATATGTGCACATTTAGTGTATATATATATCATGCTATGAGTTATGTATGATGTGCTTAAGATTAGTGTAATTATCTTAAGCTATATTAATTAGTTTCCAATTGTGTTTCTGGAAACAAAGGCTAAGGCATAAATTGTGTGTATTTCCAAAATGGAAACAAAAGCCTTATTGTGAAGCCTTGTGAATTTCTCTTGCTCACTTAAGCATGTGCGAAAGAAAAATATTTAGGGGATTGACAATGAAAATAGTGTATTGATCACATGTAAGTGTTATTTTCTTACTACACTAACTATTTTCTTGCTACATTGCCATATCAAAATTCAAGTCGGTTAAGTTGTCAATATTTGTGACTATGGATTAGTATTATGTCAATAAGGGGCATAATTATGTCCATGATTCGATATTGATAATTTAATATGGACAAGATTATGTTTAAGGTGTCATTTTATCAATAAACTATATGTTTTTTAAAATTTTGTGGCCACATTTGAGTTTAAAGTATTATGTTCGAGAGTCGTTTTCAAAAATATTTTTTTCATAAAACGTAAAAGCGTCATAATTAATATTGCCCAAGTGGGAGAATGTTAGAATTTTTTTATGTGGGCTAATATTAATTATTGGTTTGTTTTAATTTTTTATAAAATAGACTGAATAATATAGATTATTGATTAGTAGATAAGTCCAATTATATTGTGATCAAATGGGTTATGGGTATATGACACCTTTAGTGGGTCGATATGGAAGACGGTCATGTGTAGGCCTAATTTAACATAGACCTGTGATGGGTAGGCCTGTTAAATTCATCATAAATGGACTAAGTCCCCTCTCCTGCCTTCTAACCCTAACCCTAATTACTACACCCATTAGTAGCCATCTTGAGAGAAGGTCAATGAGAGAAAGACTTAGCTCTTGATTTCCATTCTTCTGATCTATTTTCTTGGTGTTTATTTTTAATTTTATAAATAAATGACTCAACTCTTTTATCCATCAAACGTTTGCATCAAACATGGAATCAAATTTTATATGGACATGGAGATCTTCACCATTCTAGATCAAGAAATACATCTTGGAGATGGTAACACAAGGAGAATACAAAGTTGTTTACAACTTTAAGCAAGTGTATGTTTAGCTTACCTGTTGGTCTAGGTTGGACAAACGTAAGTCAAATGTCTTTTTCGATTTTTACAATAAAGATTGATAAGTATTAATGTCTTATTTAAGTGTTGTTTTTGTAGTTTTTAAGTTAATTTTTCATTAAAAGTTGGATGAAATTCTAAATCTTTAACATTGAGTAAGACATCCAAATTTGCAATCAGAACCCTGCAACAAGAATGGACGAACTTGGACCATATGAATTCATGGAGGAAATCGCAGTTGCAACCCAGTCAAGGAAGACTTGAATGACACACAAAGAGATTTATGGTGGTGTTCGTGTCTTGAGTTACGACTGCGAATTTTGTAGCTGAATGGAGGGAACCGAGTCTGTAACCATAATATGCTAAGTGTACAAGATAATTGTTGGGATATCAAAATTTGCGAGGATAAAGAACTTATCGCAATCGCAACCCAAGAAAGTGATTTCTCCTCACTAAATAGAAGGATTCACGATACTTATCACACCCAAGAAGTATCTCAATTGCAATCGTCACTTTTGATTGGTTGGTTAAACACAATGTCTATATTTCTTAGAACACCAATGACAACACGCCATATGGACTAGCCATTAGACACAAAATAAGGTTCTCTACTGTGACTTCGGTCTTTCCAGTGCAAATTCAAAATTCGCGAATGCGAAATGCCAGTCACGATCGCGATTCAGTCTAATAAGCATTAAATGCAAAATTTGTCTAGCTTACCTTAGACATTTAGGCATAGCTTGTTAGTAACATCTCTTTGGTGGGTGTTGCCTATAAATACTCCACCAAACAAACATGAATGCAAAAGAATTTCATTGATTGTAGCCAAACTCTTGTAAATTTACTTCACAACTTTTTATTCTTTGATTATAAGTTATTGTTGTTAAGTGTAAGAATTAAACACCATTGTGATTGAGTTGAGAGTTAGTCTAGCTATCAAAACTCTTATAATGGGTTAAAGTGTGAGCCTGTGTAAAACACTTGAGTGAGGTTCTGTGTGAGCCTTGAAACATAAATTGTAGGGTTGTGTGTGACCATCAAAACACATTATACAAGTTTGGTGTGAGCTTGGAAACACCCACCATAAGTTGAGTGAAACTCCTAATTGTGAAGAATTGGAGAGTAGACGTAGGGTTTGTTAGCACCCGAACCACCATAAATATCTGATGTTCTTTCTTTTCTACTTTTTCTCTAATCTCTAAGCACCTCATCTTCCCTCTAAATTTTTTAAATTCCCATCAATTCAACCCTTCTTCTTGGTGCTTAAGGACCAATAAGTGGTATCAAAGCCAAGTCTCATTTCAAGCCTTAATTGAATGAGAAAATATCATGGCACAAGATAAATATCTTATGTTCTTTATTTCTACTCTTTCTCCAATCTCTAAACACCTCATCTTCCCTCTAAATTTTTTAGATTCCTACTAATTCAATTCTTTTTCTTGGTGATTAAGGACCAACAAGTGGTATTAGAGCCAAGTCTCATTTCAAGCCTTAATTATATGAGAAAAGATTGTGGCACAAAAAGGAATTTGCACCTATCTCAAGCCATATTTTGATGGATCTAACTAGACTCAAATGAAGTATAAGATGAAAATATACTTAGATAGTGATGTGGTGGATCTTTAGGACATCGAAGCAAAAGAGTGGAAGCCACCTACTAAAGTGGTTAATGGAAGTGAAGAATTGATCCCAAGAAAAGAATGGGTTGAAGCTCACAGAAGATCTAATGGCATAAACAAGAGGGCTATGATAGTCCTTCTTAGTTCTCTATCAGGAGAAGAAATAGGAAGGGTCCAACATTGCCTCACAGCTCATGAGATATGGAAGGCCTTGGAAAACTACCATGAAGGCACTACATTAGTGAAGTCCAACAAACTAGAGATGTATGTGACTAAATGATAGTTGTTTATGATGAAGGAGAATGAAAGTATCACAAATTTGACAAATAGGCTCCTTTCTATTGTTACAAACATGAAAAAATTTGGAATGATTCTCACCAATCATGAGGTAAACTCAAAAATTCTTAAATTTCACCTTTTGAAAAATTTGGTGCTAGAGTTTACAACATCCAAGAGTCAAATCCAAAGATTAGAAAAGTGCAAACTGATGTTCTTATAAGTAAGCTTCTAACTCATGAGCTAGCCTTGAAGAAGGATAAAAAGATGAAGAATATATGAGGGTAAGGAGACAAAATAGATAAAGTAGAAAATAAGACCTTGGCTCTCAAATCATCATCCAAAAAAAAGGAACCAGAGGTTGTTTCAAGTGAGGAAGATAGTGATAAAGAAGATAAAGAGCTAGCCATGCTTTTAAAAAGAACAAAGGAGCTGATAAGGAGAAGAAAAAATAAAAGAAACTTCAAGAAAGCAACTTCAAGCATCAAGGAAAGAAGAGGTGAGGTTACATGCTATGAGTGTGGCAAATAAGGCCACATTAGTATGACTGCCCCAAATTAAAAAAGAAGAAGAAAAGGAATAAAGAGAAGAGAAGAGCTTCAAAGCAATTTGGAAAGACAGCTCAAGTGAAGAGGATGAAGAGGAGAAAGTTGCAAATTTGTACTTCATGGCACAAGATGACTCTTCAAATGAGGTAAGCTCTTCACCCCCATTCTTATGAAAATTATGATGAATTCAATGATGTAGATGATGAGCTCTTACTTTGAGATGTGACAAATATAAGTCACAAATGAAAACTTATAAGAAAAAATGCTCCAAACTAGAGGATGAATTTAAATCCTTAAATAATCTTGTAAGTGAGTTAAGGACTTTTAATGAAAAACTAAAGAAATCTGTTGAGAGTCTCTTTAAGTCTTTATCCTTAAGAAAGGAGAATGATACCTTTAAAGAAAAGGTAATTGAGCTTAGAAATTCCATTTTTAAGTTTCATAAAGGGAAGAAAGCTTTACATACATTAATTGTATCTTAAAGATCTCATTTAGTTAGACATGGTCTTGGCTTCAATGGAGCCTCCTCATCATCTAATCCCCCTCTCACAACCTTCATTGAAGCCTAAACACCTCAAACATCTAGTATTGAGATAGTTAGAAAGAAAAGTGCTCAAAGCACTAAGCCACCATTGCCCAAGGGTAAAGGGAAGGCACATCTAGGCCAAAGCCTATGTCAAAGAGGGCTAACCATGCATATATTTACACCAAGAAACATGCTCACCCTAACACACATAAAAAGTTCACTTATACACCTAACCACTCATGCTCATGCTTACACACATCATCACAATATGAGAAATACCACTACTGATATCAAAGCCATGCATAGGAGGAAGACTCACAGGTTTAAACTCTAATGTCATTATTGCATGAAGTTCGGTCATATCAACATTCACTGTTATATTAGAAAGGATCACCTCAAATTAGAGAACTCTTCTACGCCTAACCCCCTAGGACCCAAACATGCTTGGGTACCAAAACAAAAATGATTTACTTATGTTGTGTAGGATTTTTTAGCAGCCACCAATAAAGTAAATGATTGGCATGTGGATAGTGGATGCTCAAAGCACATGACAAGCAATAAGAAGCTATTCATGGACATAAAAGAGAAGGAAGGTGGCAATGTCACTTTTGAAAACAATGCCAAGAGCAAGGTAATTGGTATTGAAACTATTGATAAAAATGGTTGTTCTCTCACTGATGATGTTTTACTTCTAGATGTTTTATAACATAACTTACTTAGTGTAAGTCAATTATGTGATAAGGGTAACAAAGTCACCTTTGACCTTAGAGAATGTCAAGTTACCACCTTGGTGCATAAAAAGGTAGTCTTCAAAGGTGAAAAGAAGGGCAATACATAACTAATTGACTTAGACAATTTGGCTAACCAATCCTTTAAGTGTCTTGTGTCTCTTAGCAATGAAGCTTGGCTTTAGCATAGAAGACTTGGAGATTTTAGCATGGAGCTCCTACAAAAGCTTATCAAAAGGAAAGCTAGTGGAAGGTCTTCCCAAGCTAAAATTCTCTAAAGACAAGACATATGGACCATGTCAAATGGGAAAGCAACATTAATCCTCTTTCAAGGAAAAGAATGTTATAAATACATCTACATCTCTTCAGCTTATCCATATGGACTTGATTGGACCTAATAAGACTGATACTTTAGGTGGAAAATATTAAACTTGATTAGACCTACTATGAGTGCTAGTTTAGGTGAAAAATATTATGCACTAGTCTTAGTTGATGATTACTCTAGGTTTACTTGGGTATCCTTTCTAGGTCATAAGCATGACACCTCTCATGCTTTTAAAAGTTTTACAAAAAGAGTTTAAAATGAAAAGGGTTACTTCATTTTTTCTATAAAAAGTAACCATATAAAAGAATTTCAAAATGAATCTTTTAAATCTTACTACTTAGAGAATGAGATTTTTCAAAACTTTTCAACTCCTAGAACACCATAATAAAATGGTGTTGTGGAGAGAAAAAATAGAACACTAGTAGAGATGGCTAGAACTATGCTCAATGAGTATTCATTGCCTAATTACTTTTGGGCTAAAGCTATCAATACTTCATGGTACATTGCAAATCGTGTTTTCAAAAGACCTATTCTTAATAAAACTTCTTATGAGCTTTGGAATGGTAAAAAACCTAAGTTGTCACACCTAAGAGTTTTTGGATATAGGTGATACATCTTAAATACCAAGGATAATGTTGAAAAATTTGATTCAAAAATAAATGAAGGTATTTTTCTAGGATATTCCACCTCTAGCAAAGCTTTTAGAGTTTTCAATAAGAATAATATAGCTATTGAAGAGTTTATGAATATTATATTTGATGAATTTAGTAAACTTGATCTCGAGAAAGGTTCTCTTATTGACAATTTTGTAGGAGACTTTGAAAAATTAGAGTTAAAGTTAACCACAAGAGAGATGGCTAATGACCATGATGAAGGCAAGTCATCAAGAAAAGAAAAGGAACCTCAACATCAATAAGTGGAAACCCCAAATTAAGATCTTCCCAAGGATTGGAGATTCTCCAAGCATCACCCAAAAGACCTAATCATTAGTGATACATCTAAAGATGTAAGTATTAGATCTCAACTCAATTCTTTAGATAATAATCTTGCATTTGTTTCTCAATTTGAGGCAAAATCTATTGATGAGACTCTTAATGGTGAGAGTTAGACAATTGTTATGCAAGAGGAACTCAACCAATATAAAAGAAGCAATGTAAGGAAACTTGTTTTTAGGCCAAAGGAACACCCTATTGTAGGATGCAAGTGGGTGTTTAGGAATAAGTTAGATGAGCAAGGTTTCATTACTAGAAATAAGGCTAGATTGGTTTAAAAGGAATAACCAAGAGGAAGGCATTAATTACAATGAAACATATGCCCACATAGCAAGATTAGAAGGCATTAGGATTCTTTTAGCATATACCTATAACATGAATTTCAAAATCTTTCAAATGGATGTTAAAAGTGCATTTTTAAATGGTCTCATTAAAGAGGAAATTTATGTTGAACAACCTCCTAGTTTTCAAATCTCATATCTTTTCAAATCATCTTTTTAAATTGAATAGAGGCTTGTATGGTTTGAAACAAGCACCAAGAGCTTGGTACGAAAGACTTAGTTCATTTCTTTTGCAAAATGATTTTGAAAAAGGGAAAGTTGATACAACATTGTTTGTTAAAAGGCTCAATTATGACACACTCATTGTGAAAATATATGTTGAAGATATCATATTTGGTGCTACTAATAAATATCTTTGTAAGGATTTTGCTAAGTGTAAGACTAAGAAATTTGAGATGAGCATGATAGGAGAGCCCAAATTCTTTCTTGGCCTACAAATCAAACAAATCAAATAAGGGATTTTCATTAACCAAGCCAAGCACACAATGGATATACTCAAGAAATTTGGCATGGAAGGATGCAAAGTAGCAAAGACAATAATGAGTGCTACCATCAAACTAGATAAGGATGAATAAAGTAAGTATGGTGATGAGAAGAGATATCGAGGTATGATTGGTTCTCTACTCTATCTCACTGCCTCTAGGCCCGATATCATGTTTAGTGCATACATGTGTTCTAGAATCTTACCCTAAATAATCATATTTTATTGTTGTTAAAAGGATTTGTAAGTATTTACATGGCACATTGCATTGATGTTTATGGTATCTTAGAAATTCATCCTTTAGCCTTATAGGATATTTGGATGCGGATTATGCTGATAGTTTGCTAAATAGGAAGATCACTTCTAGAACTTGCCAATTCATAGGACAATGCTTAGTGTCTTGATTTAGTAAGAAGTAAGTTTCGATTGTCTTTTCCACCTCCAACGCAAAAAATGTGGTTGTGGGTTGTTGTTGCACCCAAATTCTTTGAATGAAATAACAATTAAAAGGATTATGGCAAAGTTATTTATCACATTCCCATCAAATGTGACAACACTAATGCAATAAATCTTTCAAAGAATCTCATCTAGCACTCGAGGAGTAAACATATTGACATTAGACATCATTTCCAAAATGGTGATGTAATGTTGGAGTTTATAGATGTTAATCATCAACTTGCGAATATTTTCACTAAACCTCTAAATGAAGAAAGGATCAACTTCATTAAGAGAGAATTGAGAATGCTTAATGGAAGTTCCTTGAAGTGAAAAAATAGATCTTTTAGAATGTACTTTGTTTGGTGTATTGTTTTAAATGAGTAATTATTATATTTGATGAATGTGTAGTATACTACTTTGCATGTCTTAATTCTTTATGCAATTGTGTTTCTCAATGCCAATTTGCATGAATTAAACATCAATACATTAAATGGATCACAACTTAGAAGGTCAAATCTTATCTCTTCATGTTTTCTTTTCTTGCCTTATAATTCGCATTTATTACTTTTTTTTTTTATGGTCGTGATTTACAGGCACTTGTCAATCCTTCTGTCGCCGATCATTTTATGATCGCTATTTTCATTCTCTACCGCTAATTTTTTCAAAATTCAAAAGTTTTGATGTTGACTCCAACAATTTTTGTTCATTACTCAGATTTTTTGTAATTAGCGATCACGACTTGCAGTTCGCGGTCTTGAATTAAAGTAACTGCCAAACATTAACTGATTGCCAATCAATTTCAACCCCTCATTAAATGCAAATTTGACCATTTGTTAGCATTTCTACACCTATTCTTTGTCTATTTAAACCCTTGTAACAGTGTTCTAACTCACATTTACACAATTACTTCATCTCTCTTTATTCTTCTACCTCAAATTTTCTTCAAATCCTCTCTCATCTAAAAATGGCTCTCAAGAAGGCTTCTAGAGCAAAGAAAGAGTAAGGCATAACCCAACCCTTTTGTCCTCCTGCCCTTCATTTGATGAAAGGGATCAACAAGGAAGAAAAAGACTATGACAAAGCTAATGCTTCCAAAATCATCCGACCCAATAAGATTCCATCAACCTTTCTTCTTGAATCCCTTGGAATCAAAGATGAAATCCATGTCTACCTCTCTAATCTGGGCTAGAATGAGTTCATCTTTAGAGATGAACCAGACTACGAAGAAATAGTTTAGGAATTCATGTGCACCGTCACATTGAGTCGTAAAGCCGAATCTCAAGCAGATCAATATGGGTTGATTTTCAGGCTTTTGAGGATCCTTTCTTTATTACCTTTGAGCAACTTTCCAACCTCTTCAATCTTCAAGTAGGGGATGACATTCCTTTCATCATCTCTGCATTTGATATCATATACTTAGAGTTTTGGTCCGAAATATCTATAGAAACCAAACATGACCCAAAAACCTCCTCATCCAAATATATCTAGACCCTTCATAACTGGCTTCTTCATCTTATCATCAGCTTCTTTGTCAATGCAAGAGGTGATGGTAATGAAAAGGTCTCTCAAAAGGACCTAGCCTTTCTTTTCTGCTTAACCAAGAACAAGCCTAACCAAACTGGTCGATACCTTATGGATCAATTGATTCATATGTGTACTCAACCAAAAAGCCAATTTCTTTTACCCTTTTATGTCACTGTAATTTATCGATATATGGGAGCACCCAATACAGAAAAAGAGAAATTCCATACCAAGAAGTACTTGCCATCCCACAACTTTCCTGACTTGCCATACCTTATAAATGCCAAGGCCATGAATCCTTATTCCTATACATACACCTTGGGTTCATTTGGGGCTAAAAAGCTAAAAGCTAATCAAGCCTCAAAGAGGAAGAGGCTTGTCATAGAAAAGGGTGCCCAATTAATTCCACCTCCCCAGCCTAATCCCAAAATTGAATCCTCTGTAATCTCTCTCTCCTCAATCAATAAGAAACTAGACAAAGTTATGAAGATGATTAAGAGAAGATTTCTTATACTTTCCCACCTCTATAGTGATTTGGTAGATCTTTAAGAGAAGGTGTGTGTTACTCCTTGTGACCTCCTTGATTTTGAAGATTGGAGGGACATTCTTGAAAAAGAAGATTATCAAGAAGTAGAAAAAGGTGATGAAGCACAAAGAGGAGGTGCAGATGAAGAAATTGTTGACTCTGAAGATGATAATAGTTCTCTAACATTGTAGCTTTTTCTTAGGCTTTTAGTCTTTTTTTTTCTTTTGTTTCTTTTGTTTCTCTTGTAAGTATGTGATCCCACAGTTTTATATGAATAAAAGTGTTGCTCTCTTTGCAATTGTTGCTTCATATACTTACTTATCATGTGTGATTGCTCAATACTTATTTCATATACTTGTTTATCATATATGATTATTCTATCTCAAATTATGCTTCATATATTTCTCACCTATGCACTTTTAATTCAATTTTTAAGTTAACTCTCTTTTTTGTCTTATCAAAGGGGGAGAGAAATAGTAGTAAAAGAACTTGCATGACATATTATCAAAGGAAGTATAAGTTGAGGGGGAGTAATGGGAGCAATCTAATTCAAAATTTACATCATATACATCTTTGATAAACTTATTTAATCAATAAGTTTTTTTAAAATTATTGACCATCTCAACTTCATATTCATGGAATTCATTTTCCTTAAAGTAAAATCAATCTAAGTCATCAAAATTAAAAATATGGGGATTGTTGGACTAGTTAGTCAAACCTAAGTCAAAAGCCTCTTTTGATCTTGACAATAAAGATTAATAGGTACGAATGTCTTATTTAAGTGTTATTTTTATAGTTTTTAAGTTAATTTTGTATTGAAAGTTGGATGGAAGTCTAAATCTCTAGGATTGAGTAAGACATCTAAATTCGCGGTCAGGATCCTCTAAATCGCGATCGCGACCCTACAACAAGGATTAATTAATTTGGACCAAATGAATTTGCAGAAGAAATCGCAGTCATGATTTCGTCGAGGAAGACTTGATGACAAATAAAGAATTCACGTTGGTGTTCACGTCTTAAAACACAATCGCAAATTTTGTAGCTGAATGGAGGGAACCGAATCTGCAACCATAACATGTCAAATGTCCAAGACGACCGTTAGGATATCAAAATTTACGAGGGCAAGGAACCTATCATGATCGCAACCTAAGAGAGTGATTTCTCCTCACCAAATAGAAGGATTCGTGGTCCCTGTCACATCCAAGAAGTTTCTCAATCTCGACCGCGACTTTTGATTAGTTGGCCAAAGACAATAGATATATTTCTTAGAACACTGATGGCAACACATCATGTGGACCAGCCGTTAGACATAAAACGGGGTTCTCTACCACGACGATTTTGGTCTTTCCAAAACAAATTAGAAATTTGCGACAACGAAATGCCAGTAACGACTGTGAATTCAGTCTGATAGGCATTAAATACAAAATCTGCCTAGTTTGCCTTAAAGATTTAGACATAGCTAGTTAATAACATCTTTTTGGTGGGTGTTGCATATAAATACTTCACCAAACAAATAGGAATGTAAGAGAATTTCATTGATTATAGCCAAACTCTTGCAAATTTACTTCATAACTTTTTATTCTTTGATTGTAAGTTATTGTTGTTGGGTGTAAGCATTAAAAACCATTGTGATTGGGTTGAGAGTTAGCCTAGCCATCAAAACTCTTGTAATAGGTTAAAGTGTAAGCTTGTGTAAAACACTTGAGTAAAATTTTGTGTCAGCCTTGAAACACAAATTGTAGGGTTGTGTGTGAGCCATCAGAACACATTGTACTAGTTTGGTATGAGCTTGGAAACACCACCTTAAGTTAAGTCAAACACCTAATTATGAAGAATTGGGGAGTGGACGTAAGGTTTGTTAACACTCGAACCACTACAAATATCTTTTGTTCTTTCTTTCTACTCTTTCTCCAATCTCTAAATACCTCATCTTCCCTTTAAATTTTTTAGATTATCATCAATTCAACCCCATTTCTTAGTGTTCAAGGATCAACATTACCCAAACAAAGCATTACATTATTCCCTACTTTAGTTGTCGCCACATATTACACTACAAAGTTTTTCATATTTTCTAGCTATATGTGTCATTGCATTGCATGGGTATCATGCATTTCTAGTTAACTTGAAACCTGATAAAACAACAGTATGTTGCCCACATTTTCAGCTGTATAGATTTTTACTTCATTTCAACACAAGATAGCCACCTATTGGCTTTGGACATTACCTTATGATTTGCACCAATCGAGTGGTAAGGGGAAGGCATAACTGATTTCATCCATTGATGTAGCCGTGGAGGCAATATTGATGCATACTTTGTTACAGGGGTCCGAAAATACTTCTTCAAGCAACAATATAAGCCCGATATATCATATCTCAAACATGCTATGACAATGGGGAACCTTAATGCGAATTCACTATGGGTTTGTTGAAACACATGGAAGGGAAGATAAAAGGCACAAAATATCTTTAATCTTTGGCAATCTTGGATGGGGATGGGAAAATTTTGGCGGATATATGTCAAACCTTGATGCATTTGATGCCATTTTGTGTTAGTCATGACAATTCACATTCACTATGCAAATAGATTGATCATGGACACTAGACCAAAAAATAATCGGATGTCAATCGTGATGACTTTCAAACATTAATGAACATGAAATGCATGGTTGATGTTCAAGTATGGGTAATTGTCAAACACTTTTTGTAGTGGGCAACATATTTAATAATAATAATATATATAATGTTATTGAGGTAAACTAGGGTTACATCCAACGGTAGTATAATTAATGTAGTGAATCGAACATTATATTTGTCTTTATATTTTATATATCGGTGGCGAAAACAAGGGGAGAAGGTGCGGTTGCCATGGGTTGACCTCCCTTCTCTTAATGTAGAGAAGCGACATGTAGGAGGAACATCAATAGCGGCAAAGCTAGAATTTAGAATTGAGAGGGGCAAAATATAATGAGTGGCAAAGCCAGAATTTAGAATTGAGAGGGGCAAAATATAATGAACTAACATATTAAAAATAAAATTACGAACCATAAATTTAAGACAAATAATCTAACTAAATACTTAAGTACTTCAAAAACAATAACATCGATAAACATCATTTAATTAAAAAAAATTACAATTGATCTTTATGATTATTTGATTGATTTTGAAAATTTTAGATTGATATAATAGATATTATTCATTGCGTGATAATGAAATTTATAAATATTAACACTAAAAGAATATAGATCAATAACAAAAAAGAAAAAAAGATGGAAGATAAATCATTTTCCTTTAAATAAATTGGTATGTAGAATTTGGTTCTTAAAGGCTTGAAGTATAAAGGTGGAGTTGAATTGCTAAAAGAGAAAAAAAATAAATAAATAAAGAGAAAGCTCATGGTTTTGATTGGTTATTCCTTTTTCTTTTCCTTTTTTTTTTTTGGTGTTTAACACTTTAATACTCTATAAGAGTCTTTTTTTTTTTTTTATACTCTACAACAGTCTTTTTTATTTCCAAAGAAATCTTTTTGAAATATTAATGTGCGCTTGACACACCGGTGCGTCATTCAATTAACAAATAAAATTTTAATATCTGAAATAACTCGAATAAATGTTTTTATTAAATAAATCTTAAATAGAAATTTTAAAATAATTATAAAAATGATTGAATAAAAAATAAAATATAATCAACACTTACATAATAATTTATGTATATTAATGTAATAATTATTTATTAGAAGATAATAATTATTTATTAGAAGATAATAATTAAATAAATATAGTAAAATAAAATATATGTTCATAAGAATTAAGAGATTGAAAAATAAATCAAATTATAAATATAGAATAATATTAGTGTAAAAATTTAATAATGTTTGGAATAGCTTATTTTACAAATGTATATATTAGTATACATATCTCATACATATGTATATTGGGCGCTAGCAACTGACTCAATTTGACTCGATGACAGTATAAAAAATAATTTTATTACTATATATATATATATATATATATATATATATGTTATTATTCAAAATTATATTTTATTTTTATTCACAAACAATGTGAACAATTAATTTTTATAATTTTTGGTAAAAAAATTAAATATAAATAGTTTGAAAAGTAAAAATTTTTAACTAAGAAAATAAATTAATTTTAAATATGATTAGATGAATTAAAAATTTAAACACCCAACCAAGGGCAAATGTGTAATTTCAGTGTCTAATTTTTTGTTGTGAGTTCGAGAAAGAAGAAAAGTGGTCTTAAATCAAGGGCAAATATGTAATTTCGGTGTCTAAATTTTTTTGAACTGGTATTGGTTTGAAAGGGTTTCAAAGAATTTACCAAACCCTTTTAAACCATTTCATTCCATTCTAAACTCTTCAATCTAAATATCAAATTTTTTTTTTAAAACCAATTCATTCAATTCCTTTCTATTATAAATCATTCATCCAACAATCTTTAAGCATCAGAGCCTCCCGCTCTGGCCGGCCATAAAGGAAATAGACGGGCAGGGGAGAATCCTCCCTTCCCTAACTAATATATTTTTTTTTTTAATAACCAATACAACGGAATGACACCGTTATGATTTATCCAAAGTAAAGAATGAGAGGATAGAGAGAGTGAAACATCTCCGTCTGATGAGCATAATGTTTATTTTGCGCAATGATTCTCTTGCCACATGTCTTAGCAATATAATTGATTCGTCCCCATCTGTAATGCAACGTGGCACATTCAATTTAGATAAATAAGTGGCGTTGGAATTTGTGGTAAACGTGGATTAGTCTAGCTAGGCTGTATCCAGAGATATAAAGTTCATACGCTTCAGTGGTCCGTAGGCCAAACTTTGTACACAACAGTTGAAATTGACAATGCTACCATCCATATTATGTAGATCAAACATCTTGTAATGATATGTTTAATATCAACATGGAGAGCGTTGCCTGTTAAGGATAAAGGTCGCACATTTAGGTTTTTTGAATTAATTTTAGTAACACACATGTGTGACACCTAGTTGGTTTTCCTTGCAACACAAGCACAATCTAAGATTTAAAAATTTCATATGTGATTTATTTGAATTTAAAGTTTCCTTCCTTATCCAAAATGATGGAATTTTTATACCAACTGACTTATTTAATAAATACTTTTAGAAGTATAAGCAATTAGTAAAATACAGAGTTTTATATAAGACACAAATATTTAATGTCCAGTTTTACATACAATTACTTTATCATTAATTAATTATGTTGTTAAATGCATTACATTAGGGTTACAGTTAAAAGGTCATTATGATGTTTTCAATGATCATCTAACATCCTAAATGTCAGGTTATTAACTTAAGTAATGCATTGTCTAAGATTATAGTATTTCGATTACTATACCAGCTTCAGTAGACATTTAGTAGTCATTGTTTATCCAAGCAACTACTTAACTTTGATTGCAACTTTGCAAGGACTGTGGTTGTGGAGAAGTGATGGTGGTAAAGGCTTGATTGTGAATATAGTCAGTGTTATCTTCCACATATGTGTTTTCCATTACAAAAGATGTTTAATACCTTATATCCACTACCCATCATCATTTGGATTAATTTGATCCAACATTGTAATTGTACTAATATGATCTAACTGAATCCATGCGTACAATACAAAAAATGCGAACATACATAACCATGTCCATTATGAACCATAAATAAAACATAAACTAAAACAGGTATAGGTTCTCTGCAGTCGACATACAGCGCTGTAAAAGGGGAAGGCAAAGTGGCTTGTTCTGACCCAATGCACAAAACGCAAGGATTCCAAATCCCATAAGCATTTGTCGTATTTGGGATATCCATCGTCAAAATCTTGGTCAAACTGCCATGGGTTTTGCATTATTTAGCCCAAGTGACTAAATATGTTGTTGCACCCCCACGTTCTGAATTTGTTACACATCCTTCTCCCTATCATTATTACCCAGTCACATCTATTCCGAACCCATAGCCACCTCAAACAGTTCACCACATCAACACAACATTTGGGAACCATTGCCATCGAGTGGCAATCCAACAAGCCACATAACCCATTTCATAAAAATCTTTTCCAAACGTCAATGACAAAATTTTGAAAATATATGTTTCGGTCGCATGCCCTTTGACCATTGCAAAATGTAGCATGTCAAACCCATCAACAAGCTTGTCTTCCATACAAATAGCATACATACCTTCGTGAAAGTACAACTGTGTGTTACCCGCCTCCCCGCACTTTTTGAGGAACAAGTCCTCCCCTTTTGATGGAATTTCCCTTTTTGGAATGTCTACTATGTTTGTATGCTCATACACTTCTGCATCTTCGCATGCAGCGAAGACAACACTGCATGTGTGTTTTACTTCCACCATGTCCTTTGTACAAACTGCAGCCAATTTTGCAAATATATTAGTCAGCATGTCTTTTTGGAGGCTTAACAACTAGGATGACATTATCCTTGTCATATTGTTTCCCTCAGACTCCATGGCCATAGATTAGGTGCTACAAATATAATAACCTATAACGAAAAGGGAATGGAGAAATTAAAAGAAAATAGCAACGAATTTTTTCCGCAGTGACTAATTTAGAATGCCAAAGTTACTGGTACATGTAGGTGGGATACACCAAATGCATTTAATGCGTTGAGCGAATGAATTAATAAATTGAAAGGGGTGAAAAGCTGTGATGAGGTGACATATATAAGTTGTGGCGTTTCAATAGTTGGGAAGAAAAAAATAAGAGATGCTCACCCTACGTCTGCAAAGGAGGGAAATAAGAGGAGAAGGAAAATAAGGAGATAAAATAAAAAGGAAAAGATAAAATTCATTGTTTGAAAAGAGAGAAAAAATAAGAGGGGAAGAAAAATATTTGAAATTTTTCTCTATGTATTTTCTCTCCAAAAGGAGAGAAAAATGGAAGAATGAGGGGATTTTGCTGAAATGATCATCTTGCCCTTGGATATTGTAGAAAATTACAGAATCTGAGCAAAAATCGAACCGAACTGAGCTGGTTTGGTTGATTCAGTTCGGTTTGATTCTTTAATAAAATTAGTTTGTTCAGTTATAATTTTAAAAAAATTTGGTTTTCGATTTTTGGTTCGGTTTTTTAAATAGAAAACCAAAAAAAATTGAATTAACCGAATTAATTAATAAATCAAACTCATTTGAATCGAACTAAATTTAAAATATATGTAATTTAATTGAAATAAATTGAATAGAACCAAACTTTTTATAAGATCGATTCGGTTCGATTGATAATTTCGATTTAATCGATTCGTTTAATTCAATTTTTTAAACAATTTCGGTTCACTTTGATTTTAAGAATAAAAAATTTGGCTTATTAAAATTTGGCAAAAACCGAACCGAACCTACCGAACCGCCTGTTTGCTCACCCCTAATTACCGAGACCAAAGTTGTTTCATTTGTTTTCATCTTCACTCGGCAATTCTTGGGTAATATTTCAATATTTAAAAAATATTTTTGTTACATTTCAATATTTAAAAAATGTATTTAAAAATATTTAAAAAATATAATTAAAAATATTGTAAAAATAAATTTATTTAAAAATATTTTTGTTACATTTCAATATTTAAAAATATAACTTAATCTATAAATATATTTTTAACATTTCAAATATAAAAAATAATTTTAGAATTTTTTGCGTATTAACATTATATTTATCATTATATAAATTTTAATTTCATATAAAATCAATTAATTTATAAAATAATTATTTTAACCATTATACAATACACTTATATGCCCAAATGTTTGCTTTAATAAAGGGTAAAATTGAAAATGTATGAAATATTATTTTTTTTTTCTTCCATATTTAGCTATCCAAATAAGGAAAAATAAATTGATTTTCATTTCTCTCCTTTTTATCTAAACATGAGGGTGAAAAATAAGGATGAAAAATAAAATTTATTTTTCCTCTTTATTTTCTTAGCACTTTTACATAATTTTGCCAAACACAGGCTTAATGGCAATATTATGGTGCGCCATGCGCACGTTAATAGTTCCCTTAAGTACAAGTTTTACACTGGCTAATATGGATGAATCACAACTCAGTCGACACAATCATGGTGTTCCCTGTGCTATTAAGACGCTTCAGACATCGAGATGGATTTTGGATTGGCATGACTGAATAGGATTTGAAAGTAGTTTTTAATTTTCAATCAAATGCCCCGTGTATTAACTTCAATGGTCCGTGTAGTTTGGTTACACTAACTTGAACGATGAAAAAGTTAATTGGTTTTTTTTTTTTTTTGTTTGCCCAAAAATAATTTTTGTAAAATTTCAACTCATGTAAAATTGCTTATTCCAAGTCATGTTTAACGTATAGTAGCTGCATCTAGGGAAATATTATGATGGATCCCAGTTTAGTAAACTCATTTGAAAATAAAATAATTCGTTTTTTGCATTATTCTAATTAACTCGAAATAACCCATCTTTAATAAGAGAAAAAATTGAATCACACAACATTGTTAGCCCAATCAAATCAATTCAATCCAAAGCTAGTCATTCAACTCAATTCATTGTTATAAAGTGAATAGAGTAGAGAACCATAATAAATAACATGTGGAGTAAATAATAAGTTGGCAAACACAATGCAAGTTGAGGAAAATATAACAATATATTGCAAACAAGAGAAGTGGTAGTAGATTGACGGCCAGACCCAACATCAGAAACAAATATGAGACACAAACAACTCATTGCTTGGGGAAGGTAGGAACTAGGATTGGCCAACAGGGAAGAAAAATGGAAAAGCATCCTTGATCGAGCCATGTTGACGAAGTTGAAGATGAAAGACAACTTCTAGCATTTTTTTACCTATGTTCCATAAGAAAATGTACTTAGACAAACAAATACAAGCGGTATCTTCATCCAAATAAAGATACCTAAGGAAGCTAGAGTTGTTTTTGCCAGGATAAGGCACTATCTCCTTATTGAAATAAGGAATGTTCCTTGAGACTATTATATCTACAAAAATAACTTGGATTTGGTGCTTAAAACTCCATCTAGGGTTGCTTAAGTCCTCACCTTCCCAAACTCGTAGACTTATCAATTCATCATCTTCGACGATATGACACAAACATAAATGAATTTTCCCTTCGCTAGTGTTCAAGTTAACATCATCAATGATCTCATTCTCAGGCTTATCAATTAAGTTAAGTTCGATAGGATTATGGCATTGATCGTGTGCAAAAATTTCTCTTGTGCACTCCAAATCCAACCAGTATAGCATCCCATTAAAGGCTACAATATTAGTGAAATTGACATCTCTTGGGACATCGGACGCACGAACAAACCACTATCTCCAACTTTCGCTCCCTAAATAGAAACTATAGATTTCCATATCAGATATCGCATTAGCTTGTTGGCAAAATACTAGTACTTTGTATTAAGTGTTATCACACAAGAATCCAGTAGAAAAATAGGTGGAGAAACCATATACTAGTTCACCTCGTGCTGGTACTGGTGGAAGCTCAACCCATTGTTTGGTGAGTGGATTATAGATATAGTACAAAGACATATGGGGCAGAAGGCAAGGTCGAGCCGTGGGTTCAACTGGGAGGCATGACACCAACAATAGGCCACTGCATGATCCTTCTAACTTGAGGGTTTTTTCATCATATTATTGAGATTTGATAGGTAGAAAATTGAAACCGAATTTAAAATAAGTTGGCAGTGTCTCATCAGACGCCACACTAACTATCCCATATGCATCTGCACGAAAATTTGAGTACTAGTAAAGCAGAAAAGGCCTATGGCAGCTGGGTTACCGGCGTATGACATAGTGACAAACAAATTGAAGGCATGAAATCAAGTATGGAAGCGCTTGGAGATGGCCTTTCAACTATGAATAGAGTCTTGAAGGAGTCCGGTCAAAATCTCAGTTAAGAGTTCGTCTACCATATCGTCCAACGAGAAGCACTCGTTCATGGGTCTTGATATGTCCAAACTGCCAGTCACGTCAACTTTAATCAGGTTGCGAATTTTAGAGCCACAATACAAATTTGAAAGGGTATGGTAACAAGAGTGAAAGCAATGACATATAAACACTACATGAGGAACAAAGTTTTATGATTTTTTGGAGACTGACTTGATTCTTGTGGAAAACTTAAATTTTATCATGCGCCGAAACTCCAAATCTCAATTAGGATTTGAAAATCCAATACAAATATGGCAAAGAAAAACTTATTTGGAGAAAATAAGATTTAAAAATAAATAAAAGTATTTAACAATAATAAAAACTAAATAATTAAGAAAATTGAAATTCAATCTAAATACTTAAGAAAATGAGATAATATATAAACTAATATAAGTAAAATTATTCGTTAGAGCAACATAAAAAAAATAAATCTATTTTAAATAATACTAAAGCAAAAGTCATTGATGCCCATATTTCCTTTCAACTGTACACGTGACAACTTCTCCTTTAATTGTTTTCAGTCTAAATGCAGTACAATTGACATAATAAATATTATCCAAATATATATCTTAAGAGACTTCTTATTATTTCATCGAAATCTTAAAAATATATAAATAACAATTCATTTAATTTTTCTATGCAATCCTGAAAAAGACATAACCAACTTGGTTGATTTTCCTATACAATCGCTTAAAAATTTTCATTCAACAATAAAAAATATGCAATCACTTAATTTTTATTGATCTCTAATTTTATTTTTAGTTGTTATCAAGTTCTTTTTGGTCAATCTTTTATTTTACTCTCTAAAATTTAACTAGTTATATTTTTTTAAATAAATCTTCTTGAATTGAATCGTATATTAAATGAATTTGTTATTACAACCATGTATATATATATATATATATATATATATATATATATATATATATATATATATATATATAATTATTATTATTTATCAAAGATAATAACTGAATAAATATAATAAAATAAAATATATGCTCATAGAATTGAGAGATTAAAAGGTAAATCAAATAATATTAATGTAAGAGTTCAATAATGTTTGGAATAGTATATTTACAAATGTACGTATTAGTATATAGTACTAAAATAATATTATTTATTTTATATTATCAACATGTAAAATAATATCCTTTGTATCTAATTGTTATTTTTTATATTTGTTTCATATTCAAATTTTGAAGTTTTTTATTTAATATAAAAATATTAAGATTAATTAAATTTATTTATTTTAATTCAATATAATAGATTGAAAACAATTTTGATATTTTCAAAAATTATAAATAAAAAAATATAGTTATAAATAAAAGTGATGGTAGTTTTTTATATATAAAATATTTAGAGATGATAATTTTTTACTCAACCCAAACTTAGCTAAAAAAGTGACATGAACCTAAATTTTTATATAAAAAATATAGCATCATGGTATGTGGAGCCAATATACATAATATATGAGATCGTTTCTCTTGCATATGTCATCAATTTATGCGAACATCATAATAAATTGATCTTTTTTCTTTATATTTCAAATATTTTTCTTACAGTTCGAGCCTTTTTCTTTTATTTTATTTTATTTTTTATTTTATTAATCTTATCTTTTTATTACTATAACTAAATTCATACAACATTCAACTAGTTTGGTTCAAATTATCTACTATTTTTTAATTTGATTTAATTTTAATTTAAAAATTTTATTTTCATATAAAAATTACATATGCTAAATGTCTAAAAAAATAAATGAAACTGATAATTTAAAAACTTAAGATCGTATAATCATTCATGTATTTATTAAAAATATTTACTAGAATATTTATCAAAATATTAAAATAGCAAAAAATTTATTAAAAATGATATTTATTAAAAATATTTATTAGAAATGTTATTTATTAAAATATTTGTTAAATAACTTTTCATTAAACTGAATGTTGGATTATGATAGTTAATCTTAAGTCTTAAACCACTTTTGATCTTAACAAAAGATATTGATCAATTATAATGATTCAATTAAGTGTTGTTTTGCAGTTTTTTGTTAGTCTCTAAAAGTTGGATTTGGATGAAGTCTATAATCTCCAAAGAAAGCAAAGTGTCTCCTAATTCGTGACTGCAGCTTCATAAATCGCGACCGCGAACTAGACTAAGGCATGTTGACAAATTGGACAGATGGATTCGCGAGGCACTTCTCTGCCACAACCAATTCAAAGAAAGAAGAGCCAAAGTCACAGACGAATTCGCGGTGAGTGTCACGCCTCAGTCGTGACCACGAATTTCGAAGAAACTCAAGAGGGAATTAAATCCACAACCATAGCTTGACAAGTGTCCCAAGTGACCGTTGAAAGACAAAAATCGCGATGACAACTTATGAGTAGCGACCGCGAATTATAAAGAAGAATATGAACATTTTGACAAAAGAATTAGCGTTCTGAGTCGCGTCCTGTACAAGGACAATCGCGACCGCTACTTTTGTGAACAGATGAAAGACAACGACTATATTTTCCTGGTGAATCAATGGGAAGATGACACGTGGACTAGCCATTAGACACAAACAAGATTTTTTTACCACAAGTTTTAGCTCCTGTATGAAAATTAGAAAATCGCAACAGCAAAAGAGTAGTAGCGACCGGGAATGAATCTTAACAAGCATTTAATGTAAAAATCTGTCTATCATACTTTGAAGATTTGCTACCAGTTTTATCGTAATGTCTCTTTGGTGGGTAGAGGCTATAAATACTTCACCAAACATATGTAAATGCAAGAGCATTCATTAATTTGTAATCCAAACTCTTGCAATTTTGCCACTCAATCTTTTCTCTTCTTTAGGTGATTATTTGGTATGAGCTTAAACACCATTTGTAAAGGTTATAGTGTGAGCCTGCAAAAACACTAAGAGAGGTTGTTGTGTGAGCCTTAAAAACACAAGTGTAAAGGTTGTTGTGTGAGCCTTCAAAACACAAGTGTAAAAGTTTGGTGTGAGCTTGAAAACATCATTGGAAGATAGTGGAATACCCAATTGCTGAGAATTAGGGAGTGGACGTAGGGTCGATTATACCCGAACCACTATAAATTTTGTATCTCCATTCTACTCATTTTCTCTCTTACCTTTTTATTTTAATTTTTATATGCCATTTCAAGCCCGTGGCCGGGGGGGGGGGGGGGGGGGGGGGGGGGGGGGGGGGGGGGGGGGGGGGGGGGGGGGGGGGGGGGGGGGGGGGGGGGG